>OX422140.1:244013098-244244717 GCA_949129095.1 Volucella bombylans
ATCTGTCTGTCGATCTACCACTTCTAAACCCAAATTGAGAAACACTTAGGAAATGAGTCCTATCTAAGAGCGATAATATTCTTCTTTTAATACCCTTTTCAATAACTTTAGAAAAAAAGGATAATATAGAAATAGGAAGATAATTCTTTAATAAAACTACAGCAGTTTTCAAACTCTCAGGAAAAACTACTTCTTGCACACAAAAATTAAAAATAAAACAAAGAACATCGGAAATATGAAAAACAATTTGTTTCAATATAAAGCTTGATATATTGTCAGAAGAAGACGAATTAAATGTTTTAAGGGAGGAAACTTCAAAGAAGAAACTTTCTGATTGAACACTATCTTGTTTTAAACTTTTATCACAAAGAAGTGTAGGATGTGACACATTTGAAATACCATTACAAGATCCTATATTAACAAAAAAAATATTAAATTAATTAGCATATTCTAATCGTTCAGTTATAACCAAATTATTATTTTGAATAATAATATCCGTGTGGGGTTTATTTTTGTTCCGTATATCATTAACAACCAATCTTCTTTAGAATTATCAAGGTTTCTTGCTAATTTATTTCTGAAATATTTATTTTTGCAAAGCCGCATTTCGGTTTTCACTTCTCTACATAACTTTTGGTAATATTTCTTTAGTCTGTGATTATTGAAAGGTCGATCGCAGAGTAAACTCCATCCCAAAACTCTAGATTTAAGTTAGATCTCAAAGCGACAAAATCAATTTGTTGGAATTAAAAATCCTCAAATTGTTTTTCCCGAAAAAGACAACAACTCAGTTAAACTATGATCAGTTATTCTTAGATGTTGGATAATTCTTAGATCTTGGAGTAGGCTCATTTATCACAGATTCAAGACCAAATGAAGAAAGCGCAGCTAAATAGTTATCGATATCCGGTGAATGACACAGGATGTTTATATTAAAATCTCCCAACAGAATTATATTTTTACATTTTTGACTATCCGAAAAGGTTTTTACTGTACACTTATATAATCTGGAAACACAGATAAAACAATAGTTTACACCAGAAAATTAGCAATTAACGCTAACTACGTCAGCACTTTCAAGTTCATATTTATTGCCCTTACATCCCATTATACTCATATTAGTGCTACAATATACCGTGACGCTACCAGCAGCATAAATATCATTACACGCCGCTGCAAAAGTAAAGTTTGGAATTATATCATAATCTGACCTCTTTTCCTCAAAAATCAAATTTTCAGAAAGAAAGATTCGATTTGGTAAATGATCTAGAGGTGTGAGATGAGAGAAAAAAGTATTAAAATTAGTTCGCATGATGCGAATATTTTGATCTATAACAGAAAAATCGGAAACTTTCTCAATCTTTTGATGCGCTATATATAACAACATTTAACATTATCAGACGTTATAGGGAAAAAACTACCATTATTGCTTAAATCATTTTGAGAACGTTTACATGAATTAATATTATTCATGATTATAGGTTAAACAAAAATAAAAGAAATATTTAAATTAAGTTAAAATTATAAATGTCCTCAAATGATTTAATCTTTATAAATATACCTCCTTATCTTCTTCTAATGAAAACAGTTTCTAATCCAAACAAACTTACATTTGTTATTATGTTTTAGCTCATTTGCCTTTTTTAATAAATTCTTGTGTATCTGGTGACACAATCGTTGATGTAAATGTTGCTGGAGTTGTTGTTGCTACTGCTGCTGCTGTCTTGAACACCGAAGATGTAGGAAGAAATTTTGTTTTTTCTCTCCCGCATTTTCTTCATTACAGATTTCTTTTGTGACACCGTTGAAAACTTCACGCACATTTACGTTAGAATTTTTAGTGTCTCGGATGCCAATAACGTCATCATTCAGCTTCGCCTCTAGATAAAGAACACGCTTATTGAGAGAGGCATTACAATCCTCAAGAAATTTGATTTTGTAAGCACCTCAGTATTGACTTGCTTGAGCCGAATAATTTTGGTGTACAGCATTTGCAAAGTTATCGATTGCTGAACCATAATGTTGTCTTTGTGGGGAGAAGGGTTGAAATTGCGGTAGATGGGAGCGTCTCCTAATATTGACTTTCTCCGCTGAGTAACACAACTACCGCATTTATACCCTTGAGCACTTTTTTCATAAAAGTACATTTTTCTTTTCTCCACTTTGGCGCACTTTCCATGATAATATTATTTACAATTAATGCACTGAATCTTAAGGTCATGTCTATTTGTTTGATAAATTGTTTTATTTTATGAAAATGTAAAAAAAACGTAAATTTTGAGAGAGTGAATTAATGTTGGAACGGCCTGAGTAAATCATGCAACAAATGTTTCTGTTTATTTTTGTTTTGTTTTGTAAATTAAATAAGTCAGGTTAAATAGATTTCCTGAAACAATAAATACACGATAATGAAATATAAAGCATTTTTTTTTGTAGTAAAATAAGCATAGTAAAAAGGTTCGTTTTCTGATACCGCGTTTTATATCTCAGCTTGCACTTCCACTTTCAAGTTAATTTTTTCGGTATATTAATATCGTATGGATTTATCCTATTGGATAAATTCTTCGCTGTTTTCGTAGCCAAATATGCGAATGCAGTTGTGTAATATTACGCAAGCAACTACAATTTTGTTGACCCTACTAGGGTTCGCAGAAACGTAAATTTTGTAAGATTGAAAAATCGTTTGCAACAAAAAGTGTAACTTGACCTTTAAGTCAAATAATTAGTTTTACTTTCGTAACACAAGTGTTCACATAAATACTTACATAATATTTCATCATCTACGTCACCCTTTTCATCCTCTTTTATCGTTTTTAATACTCTGAATTAGTTATCTTTATAAAAGCATCAGCAATTTTTAAGTGGGAAGTAGAAGTAAATATCCAACTATGACGTATATGACATACGAAAAAGTCACCTGCACTTGCAGGTAAATTTGCGTTCAGTATATTAGGTTTGACAGAAATTACAGTCCCTAGAATTCGGAATTCGGAAGCTCAATGATCAAATGATGTAACCCATGACATGCACATCGTTTTATAGTTGTACAGGGTGTCCCAAAAATCAACGTCAAGCCGGAAACGGGCTAAGTCATGTACTTTTAAAATTATTGGCACTAAAAAAAAATTGAGAAATCTGACATCCTGCGACGATCTTTTAAGTGCTGTGACCGCAAATCTTTACTTTTCTTCGATTTCTGTAAACTACGGTCCAAAATTTAAACATAACTATATCGGTTTTAACTAAAATATTGCTTTGTCCATCCATGTATCTGAAAATCGTTAATCATCCAAACTGAACTGACTGTACTGACAAAAAAATGTACTATGCCATTTTGCCAAATAACTTTAAAAGATGGCATATTTAGTCTGGATTCCAAAATGATATGACACTTGTTAGGCTAAAGCTTAATTGAGGACAAAAAAAATATTTTGTTAAAATAAACCGATTCATAGGTAATTCTTTTTAATAAGTTTAAATGAGTACCAAGTATGAGCGAGATAGACAGTGACGCCGTGATTGAGATGGATAAACACGCCATTTCGACTAGTGTGAGCGAAACAGATAGAGATGCCATGCTCGTCATTTCATTTAATTTTTTTCCCATCACAGAGCACACAAAGCACTACGTTATCTTGGTGTATACTCTCAGGATCGCTTTATAAAACTGTTGTTAGTTGTGCGACTAAACGCCATCTACCGATATTATATCTTACGAAAAATGTTCAAACTGTTTGCCTCCACCGACAATGCAAGCTCTACATCTTCTTACAAATGATCTGGTAATAAGACAGGAATATCTTCTGGAGTAGATGTTTTCAACGGCTTCTGCAATTTTTTGGCACATCTCGTTTAAATTTTCTATCGACTTAGAATACATTTTTTCTTTTACTGCTCCCCAGGTACCAGACCGCCCTATCCACTTGTTGGAGTATTCCCGATCGAGGAATTCTTGTACTGTGCGAGCATAATGAGCTGGGCAGCCAACTTGTTGATACCACATGCATGCATAAATATTAAGTGGCACGTCTTCCAATAAATTTGGTAAGTGGTTCTCCAAAAAATCTAAATAAACCTCGGCATTCAAATTCTGCGGCAGCTCGAATGGGCCAATAATTCTACCATTCAAAATTCCCGTCCACATGTTTACTTTAAAACGGTACTGTGATCTATCTTCCCGCATCAAATGTGGATTTTCCACGTGCCACTCGTGCAAATTGGGGAGGTTCATGTAACCGTCCCTGTTGGAGAAGTTTACGTATTTAAAGTTTGGATACCTAATTATAATAATATATGATAATGTAAAATAGAATACATGTAAAAAGGTAAATGTAAATCATTAGTAATCTACTGCATTGCCAATAAGAATGATATGCAGAAAATTCCCAATATAAATGCTTGTAATTAAAACACAGTTTATTGCATACCTTGTGGGCATAAATCAATTACACTCAAAATTATAACGAAGTGGACAAGACGTGTATTTTATTTCTCCGCTCAAAAGTCTTAAAGATAATTAGTTGATCCGTGTGGTGATCCTTTTATCGTTTTATTTCATGATCCTTCGAGTGCTTACGATTGATAGTAAATCAATCAACGTGTGTGATTAACCTTTAACATAAAGTAAAACATTTGACATTAACTTAAATAAACTATAGACAAAAAGCGAAGAACAGTTCTACCAGTGTGTTTTTTTTAAGGTGCAAATCGATTTCCCGCGTCGTGCAATTTTTCCGTTCCTCGAATTTTGTTTAAAAAAATATATAAGGCTAACAAAAAATAGCAGTAAAATCGCCGCTATGACCTTCATCCCTCTTCTTCGAACCTTTGACCGTTCCAGTGAACAGTTTTACTCACCGTTGGACTATATTGCAACAGCACATCCACCGTTGAGTCCGTTGCTACCGCAAAGACTCCGTTGGAATATCCGCTATAACTGTGCAACACACATCTGGGAAACCGCTTTGATTTCAAATCAATTTTCTGCAGATTTTCGGCAATTTAAAGAATCTGAAAAATACGTAAGTTGAAATATACCCCAATTTTTTTTTTACGAGTATTTTTTTGCTTGATTTAACAATGAGCACCGCTCTTAAGCTCCAAAAGAATTTGCTAAAGCAAATTACAAAGGATTGGGGAAATTTTGGAAAGAGATCCCCGAAGAAGAGGACAAACAATTATTTATCCAGGAAAATTTCAAGATTAGTACCCAACATAACACCAATGGAATATCCTCAATTGAAGCTGGAAAGGAAGATGAATTAAAGGAAATTTTCGAAAGGATAAAAGACAATTACCTGGACTACAAAACAGCGCTATTAGATAGCATGGATAAACTTCAAGCAACAGTTCAAGCTCCGGTAACTGGTATTATAAGTACTTCTAGCGATAAGAACATCATTCATTTGCCGAAAATAAATTGCGCAGTCTTTTGGGAGAATATGAATCCTGGAGATAATTTCACGATCTTTTTGTATCTTTATTACATACAAATAAAGCATTAACCGAGGTTGAGAAATTACATTATTTGAAATCTTGTTTGGGTGGTGAGGCCGAGCGCCTCCTTCAACATTTAGTCATTGACAACGGGAACTATAAGCCAGCATGGGACATTCTCACATCTCGCTATGACAATAAACGCATCCTTGTTAATGCGCAGCTGAGAAATTTTTTTTTTACAAGAGAACATTATCCACGAGACCGCTGGACATCTGAAAAAATTACTGGATACGTCAGTGGAATGTCGACACGCGTTGAAAAATCTCGAGATACCGGTGGAACACTGGGATGTTATCCTTATCTTTTTTTTAGTGAAAAAACTCGCCACTATAACATAACAACTTTGGGAAGAAAAGCTAGGGACAGATAAAGAATTACCAAAGTTTGAATCTTTCACTTTCAATTTTTAGAAGCGAGGCTTAGGACATTGCAGGCAGTTGGTCAACGGGAAGATATAGGAGTCAGTAAGATCTCTAGGGCACCTTTAACAAAAACAAAATCATTTTACTTGATGCAGAGTCAAAAGAGTCAGTTCAGCTGCAAAGTGTGCAATAAAGGACCTGCAACCGGTTTCTAAAAACGGACATCGCGTCTCGCAGGAATGTCGTAAATAAAATCGGCATATGCGAGAATTGTCTGGCATACAGTCACGTAACCTAACAGTGTCCCAGCAGAGTTCGATGCAACTTTTGCCAATAGCTTCACCACTCCCTTTTACACATTAACCTCCCTTCACACTCACAATTCAATTCACACACAGCAAATACCCATCACTACACAACACATGCAGCGCCTAATTCGGTCACCACCACACAACATACATACACCCCCACCCAATCCCAATTATCTACAATAAACTTAAGCGCTACCCCATTTCAGCCCACACAACACGTCAACACTTTTCACGCAGTAGAATCCCGTGTAGACGTGTTACTCGCAACAGCGCTGGTGAAAGTAAGTACACTCCGCGGATTGATAGATCCGGGTTCAGAGGCCACCTTTATTACTGATCGGGCAGTTAAGAGATTAAGTATGAAGGGAAAACGGACTTTCGTATAGGTATCAGGGTTGGGGAATGTCAGCAGCGGAGCTTGTCACAGCTACGTTGAGCTTAGGTTGGGGTCTCTGCACTCGGTCTATGAAACTAACACCCGAGCCTTAATATTCGAATCGCTGACTGGCCTTCTTCCGGCTCACGAGCAAATACCAGAGCAGTGGAATCACATACAAGGATTAACTCTAGCTAACCCGACCTACTATAAACCCGCCGTAGTTGATCTACTATTGGGAAACGACATCTTCTCCGAGATAGTACTGCCAGAAATCATCCGTGGCGAGGAAGCAAAGAAACCCATTGCGCAAAACACGTCACTTGGTGGTGGATTCTGATGTGTAAAATACATAATCCAATTCGGACCATAAGGAACTTCCTTCAAGTACTTGATGTCAGCCGGCAAATCCAACATTTCTGGGAGATGGAAGAAACACCCTTCACGGCTCATCAAAGATATGAGGACAAGGTATGTGAGGAGTTCTACAAGCCAACAACGAAAAGGTTGGATAGTGGATGATACGAGGTATCGTTATCATTTAAGGAAGGAAGGAAACCTGGGCTTGGATCCTCGAAGGAAGGTGCCTTACGTAGGTTTTTTCAGCTAGAACGACGATTCAGGTATGACCCTACACTACACTTAGAGTACAAGAAGTGTATAGACGAGTACTTACATTTGGGACATATGAAAGAAGTCGAAGTCAGCAAGGACGAAGTACTCAAAACCCCTTATCACTTCTTCGTGCCGCACCACGCCGACAAAACTCCGGGTCGTCTTTGATGCTGCAGCCAAAACTTCAGACGGAACTTCGTTGAACCAGCATTTAATGACAGGACCTAAGCAACAGACGGATATTATTGAAATCATATTAAGATGGAGAAAACATAAATATACCTTTACAGCAGACATTGAGAAAATGTAGAGGCAAATCCGTGTCAGCTCAGCCGACTCTTATTACCAGATAATAGTTGGCGTGACTGTGATATCAATCCAACCAAGATATATCGTATCCAGACGGTTATGTTCAGTACACCTTGCCATTCGATCGCTCAATCAACTGGCCACTGATGAGGAGCACAACTATCCTTTGGGCGCACGAATAATGAGAGCAAACACTTATGTAGACGATCTATTCACTAGAGCTGATACTGTTGAGGAAACAGTGTTGAAGCGTGATGAAGTTAACAGTTTGCAGGCCGCGAGAGGGTTCAATCTGGGGAAATGGGCAAGCAATTCCAACGAGGTTTTATAAAAAATACCTTTAGATCAGCGGAAAGTTGCCTTTTCTTTGCCTTTAGATACCCCAGATCACGTCAACACTTTAGGAATCAAGTGGTTTCCAGTAGACGATAATCTTTATTTTCAGAATATTCCACTGGACGGTGCTGACCCAACAAAAAGGACAATCCTGTCCACCATTGCTAAGCTCTTCGACCCTTTAGGATGCATTTCAACCTGCGTCGTCAAGGCAAAATTCTGATGCAGAAACTGTGACGTAGCGAGCTGAAGTGGGACGAGCCTATTTCATTGGAGTTGAAGAAAGAGTGGAACACTTTCGTGAGGAATTGCCGCAATGTGAAAAGATCCGTATCCCTCGATGGATCCACATGCACAGCACTCTTAAGGAACTAGACTTACACGGTTGCAGCGACGCGTCGGAAAAGGCATACGGTGCCGCCATATACCTTATAGTTCTCGATTCCAACGACGTCATCTACGTACAGTTGCTTATGTCCAAGACGAGAGTCGCTCCAGTAAAAACCCAGACATTGCCACGACTCGAACTCTGTGGAGCCGTTACTCTTGCAACACTACTGGACACTAAGTGGGCCACCTTTGTTAACAACCGGGTAGTCGAAATGCAACGACTGGTGAGACCAGAGAGCTGGAAACACATTCCTAGTGAAATAAATCCTGCGGATATAGCATCCTGGTGGAATGGTCCAGATTTTCTGAGCGAATCTTGGGAATTTCAGTGCCAACAGCAACCGACGAGCTTAACTACAAACGAGGAGAAACGGTCAATTAAAACTCACATGGGGATTCAGGTAAAAAATGATTTTTATACTCTAATATCAAAACACCCTAATCTTACAAAACTTATAAGGATCATTGCGTACTGTCAACAATTTATAACAAATTTACGAAACGTACCTGAGTCGAGAAAAGGTAATTTACTCTCTCCAGCCGAAATTCATCCTGCCACACTGTTCGCCGTAAAGCTTTTACAAGCAGAAATGTTTACTCCCGACGAGAAAGCCAAAACCCCAAGTAAACTCTAGCCTTATACGGACTCTGATGGGATCTTGCGAGTCGGAGGTAGATTGCAACAGGAGGATCTTCCATTTCATCAACGGCACCCAATGATACTCAAAGGAAATCATCATTTCACAAAGATTCTGATTGCTAATGCTCATCTGCGAACGTTTCATGGAGGGGAAACCACATCATACTTACGCAACAGGTACTGGATCCTGAAATTTAAAAATTGCGTTAATGGATACCTACATGGCTGCACCATCTGCTTTTGGTATCGAGGTAAACCGTCGCACCAATTGATGGGTAATCTACCGGCCCCAAGAGTCCAAGGCCATGCACATCGAATTGGTGAGCGACCATACCACACAAGCGTTCATAGCAGCCCTTCGACGATTCACAGCGAGGAGAGGATAATGTTCTCATATATTTAGCGATAATGGGACGAACTTCGTGGGAGCCAACAAGGAATTGAAAAAGTCATTTGACAAATCGAAGTTTGATTGAAAAGTTGTGGTAGAAACGATCTCCAAAGACGGAATAGAGTGGCATTTTATTCCTCCAGCTTCCCCGCACTTTGGTGAACTGTGAGAAGCCGGAGTAAAATCAATAAAATACC
The DNA here is from genome assembly GCA_949129095.1 of Volucella bombylans. Taxonomy (NCBI): domain Eukaryota; kingdom Metazoa; phylum Arthropoda; class Insecta; order Diptera; family Syrphidae; genus Volucella; species Volucella bombylans. Next base: position 244,022,525 of record OX422140.1, read on the forward strand.
ACCTTAAAAGGATCATCGGCACCGACACTTACACATTTCTTCATCTAATAGAGGCGCGTTTAAATTCGAGACCATTGTGTGCTATGACCGACAATCCTCACGATCTCACTCCCTGACACTTCCTTGTTGGACGACCTCTAAACTCAATCCCTGAACCTAACTTAGCGGAGACAAATAGCAAATATTTAAAACGATGTGACCGCCTCCAGAAATGACAACAGCTATTTTGGAAGCAGTGGAAGGCCGAATAATTGACGCGTCTGCAACAACGCCTGTTGGGGTATGTAGGGGTTTTTTTGGGTTACTATGTGTACTATGACCCCACACATAGTGCATAATCGGATAGAAAAAATGCGGTTAAATAAAAGGCACGTCTTTTCTTCTTTAACGATTACAGCAAAGAGAAAGTTTATTCTTCCGAAAATCACATCCCAAAGTGGCACAAAATTGAGGAGCAACCCAAGATAGGAGATCTAGTCCTGTTCAAGGATGATCACCTACCCCCCACAAAATGGAGTTTACCACGCGTCATAAGTACGTACCCTGGCACACATAACTTGGTTCGAGTCGTCAGGTTGAAAACACAAAATGGAGAAATAAAACGACCGTTTACAAAAATTTGTTTACTTCCGACCAACAGCACATATAAAGAAGACAATAAATTTAATTGCTTATCATCTCCTACAAAACACACACATCCAAATCAGCAATAATCAAGCTTCATAAAATATATTCACATAAAATCTTCAAAATGCCGACGGCAAACCACAAAACTCCAACGACGACGGCAAACCATAAAACTCAAAACGCCTACGCCAAACCACAAAACTCAAAACGCCGACAGCAAGTACAAACCACAGTTTTTGTCCAAACATTGTACCAAAACATTTACTATATGCTTTACAATGATTAATATAGGCACAACAATAACAAATTAAAAACGCAATCTTGCAAAGAAATCAATCCCAAAATCGAATCAAGTAATAACAAATTATTTTAAAGAGTCTTGCAATTTCTCGTCTCAAAGTCTCAGTGCGTAGACTCCCACTCAACACATTCAGCTGATAGCGCATGTTCTCATGGGATAAAACTATCATGACCCACATTCGAAATACACACACAATTCAAAAATTTATTGTTATTCAAATTTATTGTTTTGGAATAACACATCAAGAAAACATACACCCATGACACTCAAGCAAACACATGCGTAGCCATTTCAGTCACACACACAATTTCGTCTCGAGTCGAAATGCCATTACAATAAACGCGCCGTCGGTTTATTTTGAATATTATGCACTTATTTTTTTTCTCACAAGAAAACCAAAAAATATTTTCACTAATGACCTTTTTCAAGTTTTTTTTTTCTCTAGGTACAAAATGCTACATTTCGCAATTTGGATTGTTTACAAATCTAAGCGAACTACGCACAGGAAAGAGAGGGATGAGCCACTTCCATTGAGAAAACCACTGCACAGTTGCAACAACAATGACCATTGACCCAATAAGGCATTCTCAAATATTGATTAATTTTACTTTAAATTACCTGGGCAATACACAATACTTACATTATTCAGCAATATCACTATACCAGGAACTTCACAATTTTAATTCAACCCGTTTTTACTTTTTATTTTTTTCGTCGCACAACACATCACTTGCACTATACATTATGCCGGTTCGGCATAACACAACAAACATCAATAATACACGAAGATGATCAAAACAAACGAAGAAGATGGCTGTGGGTGATCGACAAGGAAAGCAACAACATGAAGGCAGAGACATTTTGCTAAACTAAGGGTCGACACACATTGAGAACTGTGTTCACGGCCGGGGAGGATGTTGGAGAAGTTTACATATTTAAAATTTGGATACCTAATTATAATATTATATGATAATGTAAAATATAATATATGTAAAAAGGTAAATGTAAATCATTAGTAATTTACTGCATTGCCAATAAGAATGATATGCAGAAAATTCCCAATATAAATTCTTGTAATTAAAACACAGTTTATTGCATACCTTGTGGGGATAAATCAATTACATTCAAAATTATAACGAAGTGAACAAGACGTGTGTTTTATTTCTCGGATCAAAAGTCTTAAAGATAATTAGTTGGTCCGTGTGGTGATCCTTTTATCGTTTTATTTCAGTCCCTTTTAAAAGTTGATTCGTCCGACCATACAATTTTTTCGAAGAATCTCGGATCTTCTCTGAACCTCTGCACCATCGTTTGACAAAATTGGACTCTTACTGGATAATCTCGGGGTAGCTGACTTTGGACTCGCTGTGTATGGTATGGATGGAGCTGGTTTTTCCTTAGAATTCAGTGTGCTGTATTTTTGGGTACTCCTATGCTTTCTTCAATTGCACGTACTGAAGTACTAGGGTCTTGTGCGACTGCTTGTAAGACTTCGTCCTCGTAAGGCATGACGGGTCTTCCCTCACTAACCATTAGATTCGGAAAGCGACCCTCTGAGAATGACCGGTGCACATTTACAAACACTTGATGATCCGGATGACGCTGAGCATTTGGGTATCTCTCATGATAAAGTCTGGCTGCAACACTAGAATTACACCTGCATTCCCCTTAAATGCGATGCATGTTAGCACATTCCTGATCAGTGTATCGAGATGTATCACGGGATCAACGATCAACACTAGTTCAGAAGAAATCCAGGTTCGACAGAAACGGTCAGATAGCACATCAAAGTCGCAATGCAATGAAGTCCAATAAAGTTTTAAGCACAAAATCAACACGAATACAGAATAATGCGCTGTAAGCGTAGGAGCGTAACGTAATGCAGTATTGCACTATGTGCCTATGCCACACTGTTTGACAAGGGTGATCTCTATCCCTCTATCCCTTTCACTCACACTAGTCGAAATGGCGTGTTTATCCGTCTCAATCACGTCGGCACTGTCTGTCTTGCTCACACTTGATACTTATTTTAACTTATTAAAAAGAATTAACTATGAATAGGGTTTATTTAACAAAATATTTTTTTTGTCCTCAATTAAGCGCTTAAGTGTCATACCATTTTAGAATCCAGACTAAATACGCCATCTTTTAAAGATACTTGCCAAAATGGCATAGTAAATTCTTTATCAGTAAAGTCAGTTCAACTTGGATGATTAATGATTTTCAGATACATGGATGGACAAAAAAGCAATATTTTAGTCAAATACGATATAGTTATGTTTAAATTTTGGACCATAGTTTACAGAAGAGTTACTCAGGGTTACGTGACAGAAAAAAAATCGAAGAAAAGTAAAGATTTGCGGTCACAGCACTTGAAAGATCGTCACAGGGTGTCAGATTTTCCAATTTTTTTTGAGTGCCAATAATTTTAAAAGTACATGACTTAGATTTTTTTTTATGATTTTGTGATAACTGACACCACTGACGCCGTTTCCGGGTTGACGTTGATTTTTGGAACACTCTGTATACAGTTATGTATGTATTCATATGTATATATAAACTGTAAACGCATTGGGCCAGCGCGCACTAGACTAATTATCCCGGGGTAAAACTGATTTTATAGACGATGGAGATGAAGTGCAAAGTAAGCAACGGGGTAATACACACATACATAAGTTGTCAATTTTAAGGATCAAATTTAAGAAAACGCAGCTGGAACATTTTCGAACACCACGCACGCTTGGAAACATATTGTTTACTGACGAAGCACATTTTCATATCTGTGGCTATGTTAATAAACAGAATATGAGATATTGGTACTCCGACACAGTGTTTGAAATATCAGAGTGAATAGAAGTGTTCTTGCTAAGTTCTGTAAAAAGCATTTATTTTGGGTAATTTTTTACAACATAAACTCATTAGAAGTGTTAATTTATTAAAAGTCAATGCAATTTTCGGTTTGTGAATAGAATCAGTAGTTTTACCACAGTAATCTTTAGACATAAAGTTACCTAAATTACTTCGTATACTCTTCACAAAGGAAAAACCCGCTTACACATCAATCATGAGCTCAAACGCGAACATCGCCCCGGTTACCCGTCTCCAAAAAAGGCAAGAGAATGCATCGGACACAACCGCCTGCATAACACCAAAGCAAAGTGCCACACCAACTTCTAAGAGTGTCGCTACTGGAGCACCGAAGCCTCTCAATATTGAAGTGCTTGAAAAGCGTCTAAGTAACCACACGGATGCAATCCTAACTCGGTTTTCTGCTGAAATCTGCAGCCTACGCAATGACATAACTCAACAGATTTCACGCATTGAAGAAAACTGGTCAAACTATGCACGAAAAGTAGATCACTCCGTTAAGGATTTGCAATTACGTGTGGGGAAATTGGAGACACACTCTCTTAATACAAAAACTCTTTCCGATAACTTAACTGAATTAAGTAACAAATGCGATGTATTGGAGAGAAGGGAGCTTGCATCTGAAGCAATTCTCTTTGGAGTTCCACGATTGGCCGAAGAAAACTTGAAGTCAATTTTTCATTATCTCTGCCACACCGTAGAATGTAGACCTCTGATCATGGAAGCTATATTTCGTGTACAACAACGGGACAGCACCAACGACCCACCGATAATTCTAAAATTTCCTTCAACTCACGACAAAAACCTTGTATTGAAGGCCATTGCCGAATATCGGAAGAAAGAGAAAAGGCAGTTACGCATCAGTGATGTTGGCCTGGACCAAGAGCCGAATGTTGGCGCTAACATCTACATGAACGAAAGTCTCACCAAAAGAAATCGCTCGCTTTTACATCAATCAGTTTGTCTCAAGCAGCGTAAGCTACTTTTCTCGGTTACTACGAAAAATGGCTTAGTCGTCGTAAGAGCACATAAAAATGGAAGAAACATAACTATTAATGATGGAGAGACCCTAAATACCATTACCGTTCAAAGCCAAACTGCAACAAGCACGAATACCCACGATCACGATCAATGAAGATGACAAATTTCCTGCATATGACATGTAAAATTATCTTTTCTATTATTCTCTTTCTTTTTTTTCTTTCTAATCTGTTTCATCTCTTTAACTATCTCTATTTATTTACTTTACTTTCGTCGTTTTATTATTTCTCTTTCTCTATTTTTAAATCTATTTTAGCTGTTATTCAAATTGTATGTAACTTTTTTTTACTTTCCTGCATGTCTTGTGTTGTCCGTCGCAGTAAGGTGGCTTAGTAACTCGAAATGTGTAAAAATTCACACGCGCAGGGTGGTTCCATCCATGAGTCTAATATTTTAATCAACGTTCTTTGCAAACAAAAAAAGGGCTTCAACATATTTTACCTAAACGCACAAAGCATAAACAACAAAATAGACAACTTACGTTATATATTTAATGATAGCATGGTTGATGGTATTTGTCTTTCAGAAACTTGGCTGGAGTCAGAAATGAATTCCAATCTTCTTAGACTAGATAATATGGAACTTTTTCGGAGTGATAGGCAGCGCAAAGGAGGCGGAGGGGTCACCATGTACATTAAAAATAATAAGAATTATACGGTTCATGTAGTAAAGAAATCGGCGAGGAGTGAGCTTGTGGAATATGTGTTTATTGAAGTAATAGATGCTATGACACGGATAAAATATTGCTTGGTTGTGTATACATGGCACCCGATGTAGTCAAATATGCACTCATAAGGGATGTATTTGAGGAATTAGCTCCGCTACACTCCAAAATCGTTATCTGTGGGGATTTTAATCTAAACATCTTAGGGAATGAAAATCGAACAACTCGAGAAATGATAGAAGCACTCAATTGAACCTTTGTAAATTCCAATCAACCAACTCATTTTGCACAAAATTGTATGCCTTCTCTGTTAGACTTTGTTTTGGTTTCTCATCCCAGTTTAGTAATGCACTATAACCAACTTCTTGCCCCTTCTTTTTCCCATCATGACATGATTTTCACACCAACAGATGCAATTCCTTCTTTTATAAATGATACAACCTTTACATCATATCAGTATTCTCATATCAACTTGGAAGAGCATTTTTCTGAATGTTGTCGTTTGAATTGGTGGCCCATTTATAGCACGAACAATACCAGTTTTCAGGTTGAATATCTGAATAGCATCATCCTATATTTGTTTAATAAATATGTCCCGCTTTAAATAACTAACATTCCATGGTTTACTCAAAATATTCGTGACCTTATAAAAGCACGTAACCTTTTGTACTCCAGGTGGAGACGATACAAATGCTTATCCCTACATAGGGAGTTCAAGGCTGCTCGTAACGCAGTAACGACCCTTATTCGGAGAAAAAAAAGAAACTTCTTCAAACACAAATTCGACTCTGTTAGCTCGAGCTCCGAGTTTTGGAAAATAGTTCGTCATATTGGACTTACAACAGATAAGACATCAATTCCTAGCACTACGGACTTAGAAGACCTTAATTCAAAATTCGTCTCCAATAGTGAAAAATCAAACGGGCCGGTTATGTCGACTTCTTTTATTCGAGAAAACAATCTTGAAAGAAGGTTCTCGCTTTCTTGCGTTGACGAAACTGAGGTGGGCAAGACAATATGAAACATCAAATCTAATGCAATGGGTTCAGATAATATCCAACCAAAGTTTTTTAAAATTCTCCTACCTACTATTCTCCATCAAACCACGCACATTGTGAACACTATAATCACAACCTCAGTTTATCCTGATGGGTGGAAAATCGCAAAAGTGCTACCAGTAAGAAAATCCTTATTATCAAATATTCCAGAATACCGACCCATTGCAATACTACCGTTTCTAAGTAAAGTGTTTGAAACCATTTTAAGTCATCAAATGAAGACCTATCTCAATGACAACAAATTAATAGCAAAGTACCAGTCCGAGTTTCGCACTAAGCACAACTGCACCACTGCTTTACTAAACATTACAGAGGATCAACGCAACGGTTTGGATAAGAATATGTTGGGTATAATTATATTTCTTGACTTCTCAAAAGCATTTGATTCTGTAAATCATACTATATTATTAAAAAAACTCGAAAGACAATTTTCATTTGAAAGTTCTTTATGCAGTCTTATGTCATCGTATTTATGTAATCGTTCCCAATTCGTCTATCACAAAAACAAACATTCGTCTTATCTTCTTGCTCCCTCAGATGCCCCACAAGTTTCCGTTTTAGGGCCTCTACTGTTCACATGTTTCATAAATGATATTTCTCAACGACTTAACACCTGTGGGCATCATATATACGCCGATGACCTCCAAATATACTCCCTGTTTCCGAAATCGAACAAAATCCAGGCGATGAACAGCATGAATTATGAGCTAGACAAAATTAGTAAATGGTCAATCGAAAACAGGCTAAGTCTCAACCCGGCAAAGACAAAAGCTATGGTGATAAGTGATTCTAGAAGTACGGAGGTTTTTCCCCCTCTTCTCTTAAACTACTCTCCTGTTGAGTATGTAGAAACAATTAAGAATCTTGGTATTCATCTCGGTCAACACCTGAACTGGAATATTCATATAAGTAAAACTGTATCAAAAATTTATGGAGCACTTCGTGGACTAAGTCCCACGTCAAATTACCTGCCAACTTACGTTAAGATACATTTTTTGTATCAACAGACATGAACACATTTCTGACTACAGTAAACAAATAACCGGCTGCAATTTAATGGCGTTCCAAAAATAGAGAACCATACTATCATTACACAATATTATTACAACCAAAAAACTGGATTATCTTTTTGAGAAAATACGTTTTGCAAGAAGTCATAGAGCCATGCAATTAGTTACTCCCAGATGTAAGTATCTTAATACATGTCGTCAATTTTTCGTGCATACGATTCAGCTTAGGAATCTTTTACCCCTGGAAATTAAGCGTACGAACGGCACAAAAACTTTTAGCAGGAAAGTTTTTGAGTACTATAAAGAAAATAATTAATTTAATAATGCTCTATTTCTTCATCTTTCCTTCTTTCTTCTTTCTCTTTATCCTATTTTTTCTCTTTATCTCCTATCTTTCTAATTATGTACGGATTGTGTAAATCATTATAATTGTAATTATCCTAAGCTTGTTCAATAAGTTAAAAGATGTATATTATATATCTTATATGAATAAGAACACAAATAAATGTAAATGAAATGAAATGAAAGCTCTAGGGAACGCCATCAAAAACGTTTGTATTGTCCAATTTGTATTGTGGGTTGTGCAATTTGTATCCGGTCGATTATTGAGAAATGGACGGCACTTAGTCGATATTGTTTTTAAAACATAAAATCCGCATTGTCAAATTCCATTTAGAATGAATAAAATATGAGAATAATGCTGTGTTTTATTTATTTAATACTAAACTTGCAAAATTTCCGCTGGACACCCTTTATTGAGACTAGGAACGAAGGTTTTAGCGTTCGTATAAATAGGAAGTTAAAATTCGGTGCGGAATAAGATTAATAAATCTGTTAAGGAAATTATTGTTTTCAAATACGTTTTGGGTTAAAATGTTGAGAAAAGATACGTAAGTTTTGAAATGAGTGATTGTGAAATGTTTTGATATCTCAGTTCAAATAGAATCCCGGTTTAAAAATTGTAAGAAAAGCACTTGTGAAAAACGATGAAATAGTTTTTGTTGTTATTTTTCTATTAAATTTTAAGTGAATAATATAAAGTGTTTATTTAATATGTTGTCAAATAAGTCAGTAAATATACATTTGTATAGACGGACAGCGGCCCGTATTCTACAGCTTTAATTTCATTGGCATATGGTAGTGTCTTAACGTTAGCAATGACTTTTCCTTATGTAGGAGGTCTGTATTTTTCAGGTTACTTTTTCCCATTGTCAGGCACGCACTAATTTACTAAGGTCATCTTTTATTATCAGCATCTTACTTAAAATATTTTGTTCATGTTTTGTAACATTGGACGTCTGAATTTCGTTCTTAAATTGATCTACCATCCAGTTGACCTTCTTTCTCGTTTCCTTCATTGTGTCAAGAATTTGACTGTTAATCTTGTATTGGTGGTTATTATTACCCATAATGGCCTGCTCGCTTGAGGAGGGTCTTGTTCCAATCTGCCACGGAGGGTTTGGTGATTTTTTTTTAAAGAACCAAACACTAAAGTGGGTATTAGTACACTTAAAATGCTTGAGCACGTCTTAAGTTTTTAAGAAAATGGGACAGAGAGAGAAAGAAAGATTTCTGGGCTCAGTGGTTATTTCGCTCATGGTTGGCATCTAATATTTAAAGGGGAGACTAAACTATTAGGTAATGGAATTTGTTGGCTTCTAGGCAAGCACTCTTCTTACGTACATTTAGTTGTCTGGAAAAAAGAATGTCTTTCGAGTGCGGCTGATATTGAACCTCGAACCGTTCGCTTTGGAAGCTAATACACTATCACGTCTAATCGAGAAACCCTGCACTCCGGGTTTTCTTCCCTCTCTTTTTCCTTTTTCCGGATTCTCAAAACTTTCTGGATTAACTGATATGTTGGGTCTCTCTGCGAAGGTATAAAACTGTAATTTGGTCATGTTCATTAATCTGAACTGTCCATCAATGATCCAGCCTTTGCCTTCCTTCAAAGTGACGATTGGCGACTGGTAATGAGAAATTGAGAAGCCATGGACAGTCATTAGAGCTACAAATCTGGAAAAAAAAGGAAGCAAGTGGGAGCTCTACGATTGTTTAAAGTACAAATAAAAATAGTGTAATGCCTTAAGGGAAGAATTTTTAATTTTTTGAATAACTCAAAGATAGGAGTTCTACAGTTAACTCTTAGAATTATGCGAAAGGCGTGTTTTTGTTTAATAAGAAGGGGCTCAATTTTATTATTATGTGTTCATGTTCATGCGCCTGCATGAACACTAACTTTAAAATAGAGATTAAGGTGAAATAGTTGTCTCAGAACTTTATTGGCGTCTTGTGTTATTCCTAAGTACTTAGAACTGTCAAGTCGATCAATATTGATACAGTTATCGGAACAAAAGGTTTACAAGTCAGCAGTATTTTGATTCTTAAAACCAAATCCAGGACATCCCTGCGAGTGATATTGGAGTGACATATCTTCACGAATACAGCTGATTAAGTTAAATAACATGAACTTGGGTTTGTTAATTATTATTAGTTCCAAATCATGATTTAAGTCGGCATACAAATTAAAATATCTTTTATTTGTTTTGCCTTTGAATGGCTGAAAGAATAACGAGTTGATATAAATAAGGAATAAAATTGGGCTTAATACTCAGGCTTGTGGAAAACCAAGAGCAATACTAAAGGGTCCGCCATCTAACGTTTTTTTTTTTCAACTAGTGCATATTTCATGAATGGTAACACTTAGCTCATGTCTGATTTGACACATAATTAGTTTTATCCTTCCGGTTAATAATGGAAAATAATTTCGTTCAAAAGGCTGCCTCGACTGGCCATGCAGTAGCCTACACGATCGGTCCAATTTTTAAGCACATTATCGATTGTGTGCAGCTGTATTTCACCAATGGCTTCACGAATATTGTCCTTTAAAGCGTCAATTGTCTCTGGCTTGTCGGCGTAACACTTATCTTTTACGGCACCCCTCAGATAATAGTCCAACGGTGTCAAATCGCAGCTCCGAGGTGGCAAACGACATCAGCTCTGCGGCTGATAATGCGATCTTCAAAAACAGGGTGCAAAACATCGAGTGTAGCTTCGGCTGTGTGGCACGTAGCGCCGTCCTGTTGAAACCAAATGTTGCCAATATCCTCCTCTTCAATTTTTGTGAACAAAAATTCGTTCAACATGGCCCGATAACGATCGCCATTGACTGTAACGGCCACTCCTTGCTCATTTTCGAAGAAAAATGGCCCAATTATGCCTCTGGACCCAAATCCGCACCAAACAATGACTCGTTTTGGGTGTATCGGCTTTTCAATGTATGCGTGCGGGTTTTTTGTGCCCCAAATGCGACAATTTTGCTTTATTACATACCCGCCAAGATCAAAAAGAGCTTCATCTGAAAAGATGATTTTCTTGGCAAAATCGGCATCTTCTCTAAGTCGATCGCAGGCCCACTTAGCGAAGCGTAGTTCAAGCATACACACAACCATATTCGTTCAGCGGAAGGATAAACCTAAGTATCTGTCAAATCAGACATGAGCTAGGTGTTACCATTCATGAAATAAGTACTAGCTGAAAAAAAAAACGTTAGATGGCGGACCCTTTATATGTTTGTCAAAACTCGTACAATTTTTGATTTTGACCCTTTATTTTCGGTATGACACTTGCTTACACTTGCAAGTTGGACTTGAAGCACTTGCGTACAAATCCTTTGCAACCAGCATTGAACAATTTTACAAGGGGTTTTTGAATCATTACAACTATTATAAATTTCTCAACAGTAAAGGATGTATATAGTACGAGGGGCGTTCAACATATTCTCTCTATCGGGGTGAAGCTGTGGTTGTATATATAAATTGACTTATTTATGAAGTAAAACTATTATTTTAGTGCATTCATGTAAAATTTCATATAAATGTGATTATTAATTCGCGTTTTATCTCTAGTTAAACAGAATCATAATGGCAACTGAGACGAAAAATGGTGAAAATTGAGCATCGCGCTGTAATTAAATTCCTCACTAAGCAAGGAAAAAGTCAAAAAACTATCCATGAAGAGATGGTGGCTGTTTACCAGGGTTCCGCACCTTCATTATCAACTGTGCAAAAGTGGTCAAGTGAGTTCAAGAGAGGCAGAGAGAGCATTGAAGACGACCCCTGCTCCGGCGCCCCGGCTACTGCTTGTACGGGAGAAAGCATCAAAGAAGTCGAAAAACTTGTTCTTGAGGATGCCCGAATAAAGGTGAAAATGATGGCAGAGATCACCAAGCTTTCAATTGGTACCATTCACACCATTCATTACCTTAACCTTTCAAAGGTCAGTGCGAGGTGGATGCCACGAATGCTCACAGCGCCTCAGAAAAAAGTGAGAATCGCATGCTGTAGAGAGCTTTTGGAGATGTGTAGTGAGAACGCGAACGTAGTTATGGATCGAATTGTTACTGGGGACGAAACATGGGTCCACCACTATGACCCTGAAAGCAAACAAGAGTCCATGCAGTGGCATAAAAAAGGAACAGACCCCCCGAAGAAGTTCAAAGTCACTCCGTCTGCCGGGAAGCTCATGGCCACAGTTTTTTGGGACTCAAAGGGAATCTTGCTCATTGAGTACAAAAAAATGGTGAAACCATCAACGCCACATCCTACGCTTCCACTTTGCATAATTTGCGGGAGGAAATTAAAAAGAAAAGACGGGGTAAACTCGCAGCGGGTGTGTTGCTTCTTCATGACAACGCTCCTGTTCACACGGCGCGAGTTTCCAAGGCTGCTGCGCGAGATTGTGATTTCGAAGAAATCCAACACCCATCCTATAGTCCAGACCTTGCCCCTAGTGATTATTTCCTGTTTCCATATTTGAAAAAATGTCTTCGTGGAAAAAGATTTTCGGATAATGAAGAACTCAAGTCGGCAATAAATGGGTATTTTGCAGAGAAAGAGGAAATTTATTTTTTTGAGGGTTTAAAAAATCTTATCTCAAGATGTAACAAATGCATTGATGTTAGGGGAGATTATATTGAAAAAGAAACAATTTAAATTGAATTTGCATTTTCCTTCATATCGATACCGATCCACAACTTGTGGATTGTGTTTGCTCCAATAATGGCAATTTTGCTTGTTGACATAGCCGCTGAGCCAAAAATGGGCCTCGTCCGAGAATATGATTTTTTGGCCAAAAACCGGTTCTCCGGCCAACATTTTCAGCGTCCAATTAGCGAACTTTGGTAATTTTCCTTGTTGACATAGCGGCTGAACCAAAAATGGGCCTCGTACGAGAACATGATTTTTTGGCCAAAGTCCGGATATCCAGCCAACATTTTCAGCGCCCAATTAGCGAACTCACAGCGTTATCTATGGTCGTCTGGCTTCAATTCTTACGTCAGCATAATCTTATACTGATATATAAGAAGCCAGATGCAAACGAAGCCAGCTTGACTCTCTGTCGATAACCAACTCAGCTGATCCAAGCCGAATCGACATTTCTGTGTCTTGTTCGATTCTGGCCGCTATGTTTTCTTCATTCCGCACCAATCTCTCTCTGGTGACTTAAGATCCAAAAGAGTACTCATACTCAAACTTTTCGACGGTTCGACGAATTGCTTGCACACTGAGTCCATTATGACGACCGGCCTCACGACGAAATTCACGATGCGTATTTACAACTGAGATGGAATTTCGATAAAATTTTTTAATAATTTCCGCACATTCGGCAAGCGTAAAACGATGAATAATGCAATGGCAAACCTTACTGAGTATTTTGATAGCTGGATCTCGTTGGTAATTTTGATAGCTGCTGAAACATAACAATTGGAAAAACTATTATTGCTATCTGGTCACCCATTATATCGATAACGTGTTTGCATTGTGCAATCCTTCATTGGAAGAGGTAAAAAAACTTTATCCGTTCTTTGTGGATTTTAAATCTGCTTTTGACATGATGGACATAAAAGCTCTATTTTATAAGCTATTCAGGATGGGCATGTCGATGAAGTTTGGACGAATTACCCAAAACCTGTATGCAGAAACTAAGCCAGCGGTGTGGAGTTGTGAGCACGATTTCTGACGTGGTCGGATGTGAGACAGGGATGTTCTTTGAGTCCAAGCTTGTTTACACTATTCATTGCAATGCAGCCACCAGAATCGCTGCAACTGATGATAAATAGATTATATGAGTATTGTAAGAGGAAAATGCTGCAGAAATGACAATACAACGCCGAAAGTATAGAAGTTGTTGTGAAAGACCTGCCACCTGCCACTCACAACTCCAAATTATCTATAGGCTAATGGTGGAAACAGGTTTATGCCCGCTCTTCACAAGAACTTTACAAACTTGTGAACGGAGTGAACGAACAGCTTAGAGCAGGCGTCAGTATCACTAGATATAATGAACTACAGCCGTTTAAGCCATAACATGCAGGAAACAAATTACTTCTGTGATGAAAACAGCATTAAATACCGACTGCGGTTAAGCTGTGTAGTGAGCTTCTGAAACTTAACTATATTCCCCACAAAGATGATCTGTCAATACTGTGCAGCTTGTCTAACTTGGCGGAGAGGGAAAGCGTTATAAGTTTCGTTGAGAAGTGTCCAGTTTTAAAAGAAATGGTGAGACATTTTTCGGAAATGATGTTAATCAATGAAAATTAATAATTAAATTAACATTTATGTATGTATGTATGTAACTGATTTTTTAAAAATTATGTTAAAATATGATTAGAAAAAATACATCTAAATCTAATCTAATCAAAATTTGTTTTCTAAAATAAATGTTTGCAGTTTGCGTAAAAACAAATCAAATACAGTGGATGGGTAATTTTCATGATGGATTTCATCCTATAATTCAAATGTTAACCTATGATTTAGGGCAAAATTTTTTTATATACGTTTGGTTTCCATTCACCATAGCTCTTATACACTGATCAATTAACTTTCGATTAGACAAGATTATTCCTTTAAAGTCTTATGAAAATATGGTCAAGACAAGATCTAAACGTTTAAGAGAATACAACATAGTCAAGTAAGAATCTAGATGGGTGGCGTGGTAATTGGTAGTGAATCGGCTTCTCAATCGGATGGTTCGGGGATCAATACCAGTCGTGACCGAAAGCCTTTTTTTCGGGCAACTAAAACTTTGTGAGCTGAATTCTTGCCTAAATACTACATGAAGTCAATTTACATTGAGAATTCAGTCTCCTATTAAATATTGGATACCACCCGTGGGGCGAAATAGCCACTGAACCCAAACGTCTTTTTTTCTCTTTCTGTCCCATTTTACGAAAAACTTAACACGTTCTTTGGCAGCATAAGTGTATAGTCATACGCATTTGAGTGTTAAGTTCTTTAAAAAAAAAATCAGTAGAATCAGACAAAAGCTTTATATTGATGTCACCTGGGAGAATAATATTCTTACAATTAAGTTTTTCTAAATAAATGCAAAACTCTTCCAAAAGGTCTTGAATTGAACTTGCACGAAAACGACAAACGCACATACCTTACCGAAAATATATACCAATATTTATACTAACTAGATCCGCACTTTTTAACTTCTGCAAGTCTTTCAGCAGAGTAAAGTTCATTGCAATTTGCATCAAATTCGAAATTTGAAATTGTAAAATTTCTCATGTCTCATGTTACAAATATTTTTGTGTATACGAGTAGCTTTGAAATTAATATGAGACTCAAGATTTGATCATTCAAGTGCAAAAAATATTAAAATTATCAGAAGAAGCACTATTGATTTTAAGACGGATCAGAATTGAAAAAGAACTGTGAAAATTATTGCTAATCATTCTATGTAAAAGAGTTAATATTAATTTTAGAAAAGTCGTCAAAATAAAAAGATGTATTGCCTCTTTCGCCTTCTTGCTCCTAATAAACACTGAAAAATTTACAATCGAGCAAGATGTCATGAACAATTTTCCATATTTCGAAAACTTGTCGATGCATTTCCATGATATCTATATGCAGGATCTCGCTTAGATATTGAAACACTCGAGTTTGGGTGTCTATCGTACGAGTATTTATTTAATTTGTAGATTTCACAAGCTCCCTTGTATTTTTTTTTAGTCTAGCTAGTCATGCTTGGTGAAGGGGACCTACCCCCGTTCATTTCAAAGGAAGAACTCCACGAGATCTTCGACACAATAAGAAGAATCAATTCGGTTTCAATCCGGGGCATGATGTCATACATGCCGCGTCTAAGCTGGTGTCAGATATCCAATGGAATAAATGCAAAAACCAGTGTACTGGGGCCTGTCTGGTTGACTTGGAAAAGGCCTTCGACACCGTATGGTTAGAGGGGCTTCTCTACAGGCTGGCCAGACTGGGCATCAGTAAACCACTTTGCGATTGAAAATCAACTTCCAGAAGTCTGAAACTATTCTATTTAGAACGCCGTTGTCTGGTGCCTCTAGGGACACCAGAAAGAATTGGCGAAAATTCTGGATCATTTGACAACACGGCCAGCAACTTGCTTGTCGAAATGTAGTCAGATATCTTGGGATCTGGCTAGACCAATATCTATATTTTAACAAGAATGTAGATGCTGCTCTGGCCAGGGCCAAAGGTGCTTTTGCCCTTACTAGGAGGCTGTTTTATAGCAGCCAACTCGATGCGAGGGTGAAAGTTATCTTCTACATGGCCCTCATCCGGCCCATGCTGGTATATGGGTGTCCGTGTGGTTCAACGTGAGAGCGAGCTTAATGGAAAAGATTCGGGTGTTTGAGAGGGCTTGCCTTAGGGTTTGTGTACAGAACACCAGAATCGGAGTACATAAAGTTCTATCCCACTGAGGTTCTATACAACAGGGTGAATCTAATAAGAGTGGACAACTTCGCTATTAAGTTGACTCGAGGGCATATTGCGAGAGCAATGACCTTTTCCAATAACCTGATATCTGGGGCCTACTACCCCAACTACTTATATCATGAGAGTGTGCGCCCTGAAGCGTTCCTCTATTTAGACATGAAAGGGCTGATCCAGGATAGGTTTGCGGTGCCACTGATTTCCCACGTAGCTCGTGCAGTGGGTGAGGGGCGACTCAACTACAACAGAGAAAGCGTACGCGGCAGTACTGAACGTCTCAGGTTTAGCAGGGCGTTTTCAAAACGCGATAAAAAAGATGTTGTCTTGCAGCACCAAAATATTTGGTGGTTGAATGAAGAAGACCCGATTTCTTCGTCGTTTCCTTCAAGTCCAGGCTAGCCTAGTCAGAAGGCAAAGTGGGCCATATTTCCCTTACTATGTTTAGAAAATGGCCGGCTTACATAGGTTAGGGTAGTTTTAAGGTATGAAGGTTGGCAACCTTGGGTTAGCTAGCTGTTAGGTTAGCAACTTCGTTAGGTTAGATTAGATTGTATATTTAGACTAAGTAATTTAAGGTTTAGTATAAGTTAGCAAAAATAGTTAGTTTAAGTAGTTTAAGTATTTATACCTCTAGTATAAGTTTTATGTAAATACAAAAAAATGCTCAGTTACTATGTTTTTTCTTAAACAATTAATTTTTTCTTAGTTTAACTATTTATAATAGATGTTAATCAACAGTAATTAAGATTGAAAATAACAAATTAGAAGTCGAAAGACATAAAATAAAAATATATTATAGTTTAGCTTAGACCGCCCGTTTTTTGGGCCAGTAAGTTAGAATAAGTTAATTAAGTTATAATAAGCTAGCATTTAAGCATTTTTTCTGTTAGCATGTAAGTTCAGTAAATTTAAGATGAATAAAATAAAATGCATTAAAAACGAAAATGAAACGAAACTAGTCATGCTTGGGAAATAATAATTTTCGAAAAGCTAATCTTTGTTCTCTCTCCAGCTCCTATGGGCCCTTTTACGATCTTCCAGAATCAGTTCCAATTCCCTATCTTAATTTCTCGCATTTCCAATGCATTGTATGTTTCCTCATCGTTCTCACTACCTGTTTCAGAAAAACAATAGTTGTTGATGTTATTCACATTTAGTATCTATTCGGCCCATTCCGAAGCGCAGAAATGATTAACGTTCATTTTTAGGCGTGAAAGGTCAACAGCCATTAGGTTTTATTTACCGGATTTATATACAAGTTCATAGTTATACTCTTCAATACGAGACTTATAATTTGGCATTACAATTTCTGTTGCTCAGAGAAAAATTGCTAGTGATCTACACACATTTTGACCTTTTTTGCAGTATACGACCTTTCGCCGACGTTAGCAGAGAAAAGGTTAAACAAGTTGGGTTAGGCGAGAGGCAGTGTTTTTGATAACAGACGGACTAAGGGAATTTTTACTTCCACCAATGTCAACAAGAAAATTTACTCTAAATACGGAACAATGGATGGCCATCATTCGTAAACGTACTTGGTCTTGGGCTTCTCCGATGGCTACACGGGCATATTCAGTTTTATGATATGATTTGATATATGGTTCAGCCTCTGTTGCTAATTGGCGTAACTAGCGGATCTCGCTTTCCTCTCCTGAGGGTTTGGACTATGGGGCCGATTTTTTTCCTGAGGTTTTGGCGCGGTTTGTCTAGGAGGTTGTTCATTTTCCACCCAGTTCATTTGGAGCGGAAAAGCGTGCTTGATCATCTTTTATGCTTGGGGTAGAATGACGTGCTTGTTGCCTCCATTGGTTTGAGAAGTGTGATAAGGACTTCCTTGGTGGCAAAATCTTCCTGAACTCACTGAAAATTTTATTAATTGAGGCCCTTAATGTGTTGGATGCTGAATGATTGTGAATCGCGTAGATGCGATAATTAAGGTATTGAATTTAGAGGGACCTGAGCGGCGATCGATGGGGTAACTTCTGAGTGTCCTATAATTGGGATTGGGTCAGCAGCGTAGCAATTAAGTTTGCAGCGAAGAGCTTGCGTTACCTCCCAGTTGTGGTCCCCGGTAACTACATGAGTAAAACCTTAAATGTGCAGTCGAATAATTAGCAGAGGCCATTGACTGCTGTCACGCCCATATCACCGCTATCTAGGAAATGCGATGGGATTGGTCGAACATAAGGAGGATGGAAAACTGTGCGAATTCGGATCTACCAAGCACCACAACAAAGAAGAACTACTGTGAGAAGATATGTTTTCGATAAGCTGTATTCACAAGGGACCGCCAGAATCTTCACCGAGTTCTTAACAACCCCTATACTGCCAATATCAAATATCAAAACTAGTGGCAACGCTGCAGAAGTGCCATTAGAGACGCTGCAACTGATGTGTTGGATATCAACGGACCACCACCAAAAAATGCATGGTTTGATTAAGAATGCTGTCAAGCACATGCAGCTAAGCAAGAAGCCTGCAAAGCGGTGTTACAACGAAGGACGAGAGCTGCTCATAAAATCTACTAGCAGAAGAGATGGAAAGAACATCGGCTTTTCCAGAAGAAGAAAAAATAGTACGAGACGCGCGCGATCGAAGATATTAAGAGGTTGTATTCCAGGAATAACATATGGAAGTATTACCAAGAGTGCTGGGAATATGGAACAACTTTTTCTGCAGACTGCATAACGGTGAATAAGTTGGAATGCGCTCAGGTAGAATAGACCATTCCACTTAGACGGCGATAGCCAAAATTTCCATCCACCTGACCAGAACGAAGTAAGGACTGTAATACCTAAGTTAAAGTCCAAATTATCAGCAGGGCCTACCGACCTAGGTCTTTAAAGCTGCTGGAAATGACTTTGTGGAAAACATGCACCACTAATTTCTCAGACCTGGTCAGAAGAGTGTAATAGTGTATGCCTGATGAATGGAATCTCAGCGCCATATGCCCGATCTATAAAAAAAGGAGACCCACTCAGCTGCGCCAACTATAGCGGTATAAGTCTTCTCAAAAACAGACACAAGATCTTACCTCCCATATTGTGTGAATGTCTGAAGCCCTTCGCCAATAACCAGATTGTTCCCTATTAGTGTGGTTTCAGACCAGGAAAGTCCACAATCAAAATCTTCACACTCCACCATCTCCCGGTGGAAAAAACTCAAGAAGTTCAAATCGATACCCAACATATTTTCATAGATTTTAGGGCCGCATGTAACAGCATTTATAAGACGAGATATATAGAGTCATATAGAGTTTTGAAATCTTTGCAAACCCCGTCCGTCTGTGCACAATAACGACTGAGAACGCTTGTTGTTCCGTCAAGGTCGGTAACGACTTAACCGAGACCTTCGATAGCAAAGAAAGTTTTAGACAAGATGACGAGCTGTCATGTGACTTCTTTAACATCATACTTCAAAGAATTGTGCCGGACCCACTCACAAGTGCCTTCGGCGTACGCCGAAGATATCAATATAATTGAGAGAACTCAGCGGGCTGTTACTTTCGACAGCTATAATTTCGAGGTAGTAAAGGACTTTGTTCCTTTGGGATAAGAAGGCAATTGAGTTGTAGGGCCCTACGCGGAAAACCCCCCAAATGTTCCATTTAGAATTCAAGGACTTTAATTATTATCAATTTATTAACGATTTACTTAATCCGTACTGAACGAATCCCAAATTAGGACTAACTTAAAAGTTAAACTTTTGGTGCCACCAGGACTCTCCATCCCACGGTCCAAGTAGCTGACTTCAACATCATAAGTTGCAGGTGCATTGCGAGTGATTGCTACCCAATCTTGCTGCCCTGGAACTATGGGAACACGTTTGCACCTGAACAAACTGACCCAGCGAATTATTATGCCTCGCTGCCAGGTTAACACGTGTAAACTGAGGTAAACGATTTTCAAAATTCCTTTTTTTATTTTCGATAGTAATTCTCTAATCTTATTCCAAATTGTGGCTTAAATGGTAGCTTAATTCCACTCTCTTGATAGTTTCCCAATTTGTTATGTTGTTAATATCGGAATTTAATTAGTTTGGTATACGCAGGCGTTTCCGTTCTACAGCCGAAGAGCAGGGACCTGAATTCGGGAACGAATATGAAAAGCAGAGAGTACTGTCATCAGAAAAGGAATATATTGGGCTAGAGGTTTCAGATAAGAGATCATTGATGAAAATTAAAAAGAGTTTCGGAAATAGAACGGAGCCCTGGGGCACACCAGCATTAATTTTGTGAATATCAGACAAGACAACTTAATTGAACGTTACGAAAGCTAATTTCAAATCCTAATGAAGAAGTAAACGTCGTCGACTGTTGCCAAACTCTGTTAAGTGCCATCGAAATATCAAGTGCAACTATCTTGCTTTCGCCAGATTGATGTTCGCTGTGATTCCACTTGACTCTATCTATACAGTGTAGGAATTGTATGGAAAACTATCTAAAGTTAAAGTTTACTATGGGTGATACCACCAAGAAATATTTAAATAAGTAATGATTTTCGATTTATTTTATTATAGAATTATTTAAATTATTATAGAAAAAAGTTAGTTTAACAATAACTGCTTGAAAAACAATTTAAAAAAACAATTTAAAGAAAAATAATTTTCTTAATGAGTTAATGAGTTTTGTTGAACATACGATTTTGTAGACAATATTGCTTACCGGAATGTTTTTGTCGTTCTGTTGTTGTTGTTATATAAAATCTGTAAGTAAATTCATTCGTTGGGTAATAATAATGTTTAATCGTAATAGTTTTTACGAATTGCGAGTAAGTAAAACTTCTCGCAGCTAAGTATTTCGCAACGAATAAAAGGTTTAAAGAAAAAAATCTTAGACTTTTTCCTTGCCAGCGTTATACAAAAAACTTCTGTTCAACGGTTCAAATTACTTTTTTTACTCTTCCCTTTCTTCATGAAGCAACCTCGCTATTACTTTTACATTCAGCAAAATTTCGGCTGTTAAGCAAACAGTATATTCCATTCTAATAAGATCCTTTAAAGTTAACATTTCCATTTTTAGAATATACTAGTATAAAATAATAGATATTTGTATTAAATGCTTTCACGTTAATAATAATTTTCAGATGATTAGTACAACATGTAAGGAGTCAGTTGGCCACGGAGGCATCCATGATGTAGGAGTAGTTGGCAGTGGCACGCTCGCGGTTGTTCGGCTCTAGCTCGTCGGATTGGGTTGGTTCTTGCCACTACCCCGTACATCGCAACTGAATTTACCTTTTTGTTTCGTGCCGAATTATAAAAAAAAAGGAAAACAAGGATAGCCTGGAGAAAGCTACGTTATTTTATGAACGGACTTAAAAGATAGGAGGAGAGAAAGATGATGGAAAAAAAGAAGAAAAGAAACAGCAGGATCACATATGTGTGCCATCACCACTGTGCAAAACTGGGACTAAACCTACACTAATCTAAACCCTACATACCGAACTTAATTTTAACGAATTATAACTA
This sequence comes from Volucella bombylans, assembly GCA_949129095.1. Lineage (NCBI taxonomy): Eukaryota > Metazoa > Arthropoda > Insecta > Diptera > Syrphidae > Volucella > Volucella bombylans. The sequence goes on from OX422140.1 coordinate 244,044,325, forward strand.
AACCTATAACTAACTTAACCCTACGTACCCTACACCGAATAATATGTCCCAGGATCACACAGCGATGACAGCTCGTCACGACCTGAAATAAGCCGGGTGTTGTTGGCTGAGGATGGCCAACCCACCCTTATCGCACTTGTATGCGACCAATTGCTACCATTCTGGCCAGATCTGTGAATGGTAGCCCCTAACGAAGTTCCTCCCAGTCGCCACCTATAAGAAAACTTTAGGAAAAGTCAGTCACGTCATATTCGTTATGTCGTCATCGTTTGTGCGTCACGTCAGGTCACAGTCGCTCCATCGAAGGATGGTCGGTCGGCCCATCCACACACCACTTGCGACAACGGTTCACTCCATCATTTTAATAAAAGAAAACTTAATTCAATTCATGACAATAACAGATTTATTAAAAAAAGATAAATTCACAAAAACAAACTTAATAACTAATGTGTATAAGTTTTCTTTTTTTGAATTCTATTCTTTTAAAAAAAAATTCTGTATGGCTACTTTTATTCTAGCCAAAAAGCGTATGTACTCGTATATGCATAGGTCTTACCGGTTAGACATGGATCCCCCGTAGTTCTGGCGCCAGCACTTCGACGAATCGCTTATGTGAAAAATAAAAATTTTTTTTTTGTTTGCGCGCACATAAATAAAAAAAAAATAAAATTCAAAAAAAAATTTAAAAAAAACCCAACTTACTTAATCCTAACCTTACTCTACACAGTAAATTCAAAAAAATTCTCAAATCTAGAACTTAACCTATTCACTAAATTCAAAATCTTTCCATTTATTTATTTATTATTATTATTATTTATATATATATTGTTATGCAGTCACCCAGACGCTACGTCAGCATTTTCTCGCAAAACAACTAACTCAAGTTGAAGAAAACGTTCTCACGTTGAGTAAGCAAATAAAAATTATTTATAGGGGGAAACTCACAACAAATGTCGAAGTTGGGGTTGAACCGTGTCAGAACAATATCATTAAGCTTCATATCACTAAGTTTCAGAATTATTAGCAATAAGTAAGAAAAACGTAAAATAAAAACTAAGTTTATAAGATCTAAAAGACAATCTTTCAATCACTTCGCTTTTGCTGTGTGTGTGTTGTACAAAACTCTTGGGAAGTAAAATTGACTTTTGTGGGAAGTAAAATCGACGGACGACTTAAAAGTCTATAACTAACTTTAAACCATCTAAAGCATAAAAGTAGCAGAAGGAAACACCAGAAGCCCAAATCCCAGGCGATAATCTGGCCTGACGTGAAAAAAAAGGAATCGGAAACAAAAACAAATCATACAGTTGTGCTCCAAGGCATAACATAAATTTTGGTGGCAGCGGTGGGATAATCAGCCGATAGACTTTGCATTGCTCATCGATGCACAAAGTGTTAATAATATTCATGTAAGTTGTAAATTATTGTAAAGTTATTACTTCTATCAAAGTCAAATACATAGATTAAATATCCATGTTCTCGGGATTTCGAACGACAGACAGTAAACTAGAAAGTGAGATTAGTGAGATTAGTGATAGTGATAACAGTATTAATGATATTAGTTACAGAGTATCAGAATTAACTATGGCAGAGATACCAATAAGCGTGTTAATCTCCTTCATTCCAATGTTTAATGGCACGACTGATGAAGTTTTCACATTCATCGACTCATGCAATGATGCCATCGAATTGGCATCAGCAGCACAAAAGGTTGTTCTATTCAAGTTTATAAAAACCAAGATTCGTGGCAATGCCACAACTATTTTAATGAACAGAGAAATAGAAAACTGGGATTCCCTTAAAAAAAAGTGTTAACTCTAGTATTTCGAGAACCTCATAGTTCTCTTCAATTACATAGGGAATTAATCTCAATATGACAGAATAAAGAAGAGTCTGTTGTCCACTTTTTACAGCGCGTTGAGACTCTGCAAAGGCGTCTTTTACAAAGCAAACTTTCAAATGTTAAAAGTAAATATAAGGCTGGGCAGTTGGAATACATACAGGATGAGACCCTAACAGTTTTCATAAACGGGTTAAAAGAGAGATTGTCAACGTATGTGATTACGCAACGTCCCAAAACACTATCCGAGGCTAATAAGTTCGCGTGTGAAGAGGAACAACGTATAAACCTCTTTAAAACAAATACCCAAAAAGATTACACCTCTAGGAATTTAGCTAAGATAAATTTGCAGGAAATAAAATGTTATAATTGCGGAAAAGTAGGTCATATTGCAAGGAATTGTAGGGCACCGAAAAACAACAAAAAACAGTTTTCTAAAAATACAGCAAAACAAGAAGAAAATCAGTCTGAGACCGAGCAAAAAGAAAAACAGTTCAAGAAGAAGGATTTTCCGTAAGCTGTAAGGTGTCCGAGGCAACTATGCAGCTTAGAGCTTTAGATAATTGCGAAAGCCCTCACGTTTTAGTATTAATTAATAATGACGTAAAAAAGTTACTTATAGATACAGGAGCCGAGATCTCCTTAATCAAAGCTAACTGTGTGTATGAGAACGAAGTTGATTCAAAAGTAAAAATAAAATTTAGTGGAATAGGTGGAAAAATGCGTGAAACAATGGGTGAAACACAGGTTGAACTCAGATTTTGGCTTTGTTCAAACAAAGCTAAGTTAAGTAAAATAAGTTTTCAAGTCATTGAAAATAATTTATTAAGCGCGTATGATGGACTAATAGGAAACCATTTCCTTAGAGAAGGTGGTTTTAATATCAACTATGAAAATAATACCTTAAATGGTAATAATAGGGAAACTCCATTAAGATTTCTATATGAAGAAAATATAATTAGGGAAAGGTCAGAGGCTTTCAGAATAGTAAAAGTTGACGACACCATAAACAAAGAAATTGTCATTCCCAAACAAGAAATTAGCGCAGGAGTAATAGTCCCAAGTTGCGTTACGTCCAACAAAAATGGTAGAAATGTTCGGACTGAACATTTGAATAAGGAAGAGCAAGAAAGCTTGCTAGAAATAGTAAAACAGTTCAGCGACATTTTTAGTGTCGACAATGAAAGACTTTCGTGTACTTCAGTGATGAAACACAGGATAAGGACGACAGATTTCTCTAAACCAGTTTTTACAAAAACTTATAGATATCCTAAAGTTCACGACGAAGAAGTTCGTGAACAAGTAACAAAATTAAAAAACGATGGAATTATCCGTAACAGTAGTTCTCCTTGGAGTTCGCCTTTATGCATAGTCCCTAAAAAAGCTGATGCAAGTGGAAAAAGGAAATGGCGCATGGTAATTGATTACCGAAAGTTAAACGATTTAACTATATCGGACAACTACCCTCTGCCCAATATAAATGAAATTCTGGATCAGCTTGGAAAGGCGAAGTACTTCTCCACCTTGGACTTAACGTCCGGATTTCATCAGATCCCCATGGAAGAAGAAGACATAGAGAAAACGGCCTTCAGTACACCATATGGCCACTTTGAATATACTCGAATGCCATTCGGTCTGAAGAACGCTCCAGCCTGCTTCCAAAGGCCGATGAACACTGTTTTAACAGGACTTCAGGGACTCAAGTGTTTCGTTTATTTGGACGATATTGTGATATATTGAAAAAATTTAATTGAGCATAATGAGAAATTGGTCGAAGTTTTTCAGCAGATTAGGAAGGCAAATCTTAAGTTGCAACCTGATAAGTGCGAGTTTTTGAGGAAAGAAGTCTCGTATTTAGGCCATATTATAACAGATAAGGGCGTTAAACCCGACCCGGGCAAGATTGAGTGCATCGTAAAAATGGAAGCACCAAATAATCCAAAAGGAATTAAATCGTTTCTAGGGATGATTGGATATTACCGGAAATTTATTAAAAATTTCAGTAATATCGCAGAACCAATGAATCGACTATTAAAAAAGGATGTTGATTTTATCTGGGGTCCAGATCAACAGGAGGCGTTCGAAAAATTAAAAGAACTTATTACGAATTATCCGATATTGCAATACCCAGATTTCAATAGAACCTTCATCATTACGACAGACGCTTCAAATCGAGGCATAGGAGCCGTGCTAAGTCAAGACCATAACGGGAAAGATCTTCCAATACATTTTGCGAGCCGTACGTTGAATAAAGCCGAAGTCAATTATACAACCACAGAAAAAGAATGTTTGGCTATTGTATGGGCTACAAAACAGTTTAGACCATATATTTATGGGACAAAATTTATAATTCAAACAGACCATAGACCTCTAACATGGCTGTTTCGTGTCAAGGACCCTGGTAGTAGACTCGTAAGGTGGCGTCTGAAATTAGAGGAATTTGAATATGTCATCACTTACAAGAAAGGCAAAGAGAATGTAGTGGCCGATGAATTAAGTAGAAACATTAGAATGACTGAAAAAGAAAAAGAAGAAACTTGGCAGGATTTAATGAGTCTAATTGAGGAGGAAGGTTTTGAAACTAGAAATGAAAACAATCAAGAAGTAAATGACCAAAGTATAAATACCGAAAGCAATGAAGCGGATATTAGAAATCACGATAATACTTCTTTCGAAAAGGAAAATGATCAGGTTAGTGAATCAGGTGAAAGTTCGGTAGGAATAAATGTAGAATTAAAAGAGGATGTAGAAATCGTAAATGACATGAATAAAAGGGAAGCTATAATAAAAGAATATCATAATGGTTTACTAGGCGGACACACGGGACAAAAAGCTACATACGCGAAGGTAAGAAAAAAATATTACTGGAAAGGAATGCAGAGGCACATCGAAAATTATGTGAGAAATTGCCCTCTGTGTCAAACCGAAAAAGTTAACCGATCAGCAACTAGAAATCCAATGAAAATTGTCAGTTCTGCGGACAAGGCTTTAGAAAAGATTATGCTAGACATAATAGGCCCTCTTGAAATAACAGAAGAAGGATTCAAATTTGGACTAACTATCCAAGATGATCTTTCAAAATTCATAAAGTTTATACCACTCAAATCCAAAGATATGCAAATTGTTGCAAAAGCTGTTATGGAAGAATGGATTATGAATTTCGGTATGCCAAAAATAATTTTATCCGACAATGGATTGGAGTTCTGCAATAATCTTTTTGAATAATTTTGTAAAATTCTGGATATAAAACATATCACCACAAGTGTAGCTTATCCACAAGCCAATGGCAGTGTGGAGAGAGCTCATTGCATACTATTAGAGTATTTAAAATCAACGAGACAAGAACTCAATCAACTTAAAGATTGGCACAAACGTATGCCATACGCAGGATTTTGTTACAATAGCACAAAACATAACACAACCGGCTATACTCCTTACGAACTTATATTCGGTTTTGACGTCAACAGACCCAGCGGTGTTGATTCTTATAGCGAACAATCAGTGTTCGATTATATCGATGAACTCAATGCAAATCTATTTGAAAAACAAGAAGTAGCAAAGGAAAATACTAAAAAGAGTAGAGAGAAATCAAAGGTAAGATATGATAAAAAATTAGGCAGAACTATAGAGTATAAAGTTGGGCAAGAAGTTTTAGTTAGAAACGAGAGAAAGGGAAAGTTGCGAAGTCAATATAAAGGTCCATTTAAAATAGTTGAAATAAATGAACATAACTTAGTATTACAAATGAATAATAAACAGCAAAAGTTCAATAAGTCTAACGTCAAACCATATGTTTCAGGATCGTGTTCTCCACACGGATCACCGCCGAAATGAATGTCGAAATTAAAGACCATAGTGGCCTCTACTTCAGCCATGTAGGACATGGAAATGAAATTTTAAGTAACGTAGTATTAGTAATTAACTTAGATATAGCTGTATTAGAAGAATCTAGCTTGAAGATGAGAACCATGATAAATTCAATTGATAGTATTTGTATTGAATCTGTTATAGGATGTAAAGAATTTCAACAGACTGCGAAACATGAAATTACAAAATTAGATCATAGGATTCAAATAATTTCAGGAATAGTTGGTAAACCAAAACGACAAAAACGAGGTTTAATGAATGTAATAGGAACAGGTTTTAAAGTTCTTTTTGGAACTATGGACAACGAAGATGCTCAGTATTATTACAAGGCTATCCAAAATGTTGCCAAGAACGAACAACGTTTCAAAAATGGTATGGAAGAGTCTTGAGTTAGAGTCTTGAGTTAGTTAAATAAGCAAGTTCTAGACAGTGTTAGAAATAACCAGGTGACAGCTAATAAAATTAATGAAGTCATAAATGAAATTAATAAAGTTAGGGATAAGCAAGAAGGTTTTAATCAAACACTTCTTATCATTAAATACTTGAGGATATATAAAGCAAAATCAATCATAAATTTATGCATTTAGAATTAGAAATAGAGCAAGTTATAGATAGCCTCTTATTTATACAAGCAGGTATCCTGCACCCAAGAATAATAGAACCACTGGACTTACTTAACGAAATCCGAGAACTCAAGGATACTAAAATATTTGCAATAGAACCTAGTGTAGAGAATTACTCAGAACTCTTAAAAATGATTGAATTAAAAGCATTTATAAAAGATCAAAATATTATAATCCTTATTTCTATTCCGACAGTAACAAGAGAGTTATTTGACATCTATGAAGTAATTACTATCCCAAAAATTATAAAAAATGGAATTGTAGTATTAGAGATAAGAGATAAATTTTTAATAATAAATAAAAATAAAGAAGAATATGTCTTAAAAGATAACTTAAATGATTATAAGATAATTAGTAATGTTCACGTTTGTAAACCACAGTTATTAAGGAGTACTTTAAGTGATTTTAATTGTGAAATAAACATCTTTATGAGAAACAGGGCAGAAAATTGTAAGCCGAAAATTATAAATTCCCAAATTGAAATTTTTCATAAAATTAACGAAAATACATTTTTATTTACCATAACGGAAGAGACAAATTATAAATGTAAATGTAATAACAAAACAGAAGAAGGAAAACTTGTTGGATCAGGTTTAGTTATTTTTAAAAGTAGTTGTAAGTTAGAAACCTATGATACAACACTAAGAACAACCGAAACTGATGCCAAAATTTCAATTCATGACAAATATTCCTACGGAGACTTGGAAGACTGCTGCATAAATACTAAGCTAAGAAATGTAAGAATACGCCAAGAACCAATAGCAAAAATTTCTGCCAAAGACATGCATGAACTGCAGGACTTATCTACAGATATTCAAAATCAACGAAACTTTTGGTCGAAAGCATTAGACAATATTCCAGAACGCTCGCAGGGAATACTAATGTCCTTACTTGGAGTCATTAGCCTATTCGGTATCGCCTACTCCATCTGGAAATGCAATTCTGGACGAACAACTTTCGCAATTTTCAATAAATGCTTAATAGAAAGCACCGAGTTAATCCGGAAATAACATTAGCGATACCTGAAGCCAGCATCTCAACGGAAGCCTTGGAATTACAGACAATAAAATCCAATCTAAGGCTAAAGGCAGACGCTACGTCAGCATTTTCTCGCAAAACAACTAACTCAAGTTGCAAAAAACGTTCTCACGTTGAGTAAGCAAATAAAAATTATTTATAGGGGGAAACTCACAACAAATGTCGAAGTTGGAGTTGAACCGTGTCAGAACAATATCATTAAGCTTCATATCACTAAGTTTCAGAATTATTAGCAATAAGTAAGAAAAACGTAAAATAAAAACTAAGTTTATAAGATCTAAAAGACAATCTTCCAATCATCTCGCTTTTGCTGTGTGTGTGTTGTACAAAACTCTTGGGAAGTAAAATTGACTTTTGTGGGAAGTAAAATCGACGGACGACTTAAAAGTCTATAACTAACTTTAAACCATCTAAAGCATAAAAGTAGCAGCAGGAAACACCAGAAGCCCAAATCCCAGGCGATAATCTGGCCTGACGTGAAAAAAAAGGAATCGGAAACAAAAACAAATCATACAGTTGTGCTCCAAGGCATAATAATATATATATATATATATATATATATGTATATGTATATGTATATGTATATGTATATGTACATATAAATGTACTTTTTTTTCAATAATAATAAAATTTTTTTGTCACTTATCTTGCGTATGTTATTGCTTTTTTTGCTTTATTCACTTTTATATATTTTTTGTTGTTGTTGTTGTTGTTGTGGTTGTGGTTGTGGTCCCGCGGAGCACCTCTTGCAGGCGATGCAGCTTTAGGAGTGTTGGAACACACATTGAACAACTTCAATCAACGTACAATTTTAGCTTAAAATCATTTATATGAATATTTTTACCAATGTTAAAACTAAATTATTTGAAAAACACATACCAATAGACGTTTATACCATTCAGTTAAATTTTTGAATCTGGCGCCAGCAAAACAAGTTATATTTTTGCTAATTAATTTGTACTAAAAACAATAAATAGTTGTACTAAACGAGGTTACATGTCTCATGTTAGCCACCAATAAATTCATTCGCTTGTTGTACTCGAAACGAAAGTGTTGGTTTTTTTATTTGGTTTTTTGTCGCTTGTTTTTTTGCCGTTCGCCATTCGGTTTCTCACTGCATCTCACATTAAACATCCAAGGGGATTTTCCTACCGATGTAAATTTCCCCAAGGAGCAGCCGGAAAAGGATCCGACTGTACATTTTGGCGACCGTGACAGGACGTTTCCTGATAAGTGTGTAAAAAGAACTTTAAAAACTTATTGGCTACAAGACCCAAAAACTTAACTCGAATTTCCAATTCGAAGTAGCATCCATTTCGCGGTAACGGGAACGGTAGCGTTGTCGGTACGGTATCGGTTACGGTAACGGTAACGGTAACGGTTACAGTGCAGTGCAGTGCCAAGAGTTCCAGCAAATTCCAAGAAGAACAGCAAGTTGATAGAAAAATAGCAAGTTTCCAGAAAAACAGCAAGTTCCAAGAAGAACAGCAAGCTCCAGAAGGAACCACAAAACTCCAGAAGCAAAACTTCAAGGAACAAAAAGGGAGATAAGTACGTACAAGTGTCTTTCCTACCAGGTATGTGGTCGTGATTTTTTATTCGAACGTGCGTTGGGAAAATTATAAATTTCTTTAAAAAAAAAACTAATTCGACACAACGCACGCGCTCACTCAAATAAAAATATTACATATTATGCATGAATAGAAATTTTACATACATACGCATAATAGAAATTGCGAAACAGCATGCAAGTGAATCGTAAAATCTTCATTCCTTAAATTAAATTACAACAAACAGAAAGATAGTAATATAAAATAAACCAATAAAATTTCAATCAATTAAAGAAAAAAAAAAGCTTTCTCATCGCACTAGCAATTCTTTTCGCCTGCACTGTCATTCGTCGAACGCTTTTTCGCTTCATATTAACATGAACTACACACATCGTGTCCTATAGTTTGATTTTTTTCGTTTTGCTTGCTGGACTCCAAACTTAAATACTCATCCCAAAAAAAAAAAAATAAAAAAAAAAATCTTTTGCCGCACTCTTAAACACAGAAAGCTTGTAGCCGCCTTTCTTTTATTGCCGTAGTTGGGTGGATCGTGCGGAATTGTTTGCTGATTTTTGGGCTAAAATAAATATTAATCGAGCTGGTTTTGTTGTTGTTGCTGATCAGCGTCGCCAGGAAAGATTTCGTCTAGCAGTTAATTCAATCAGGAAAATTGTTGCTGCCTTTCTTCTTGGTTTTGCAATTGGGTAGAAGATTTAGTCCAAAGGCTTAATGCTTAATTTGCACACTTACACAAATTAGCATATGTCATCACTGCGTATTCTCACTGTTATCCATCATTTCATTTTCGTCGATAGAACATAACTTAGTATACATCGTTAGTATTCAAGTAAGGAGGAGCTATTCACATATATTTAGTTGGTAGTTCATATTCGTCAGAATTATTAAGTTCGATTTGCTTCGTAATGGCTCCTCAAATTCTCGAAACGTTGAAAACATCTCGTGCTGCAACCAAGGGCAGTATAACACGTATCAAAAAGTTAATCGATACAAAAAGCCTTTCGGCAACAGAACTGGAATGCCGCTTAGGAATCGTTGAGTCTTACTTTAAGCAGGGATTGACAGTTCAAACCCAAATTGAGGAACAATCGCCTTCGGATAGTGGCCGTAGTGAGCTAGAGGATTTATATGTATCCACAAAATCAAAAATTTTATCGCTCATGGGTAACGATAGACGAGGAAGTACATTGGAGAACACTATGGCAATACCACAAGCTGTCAGTCATTTACCTTACGTCAAATTACCTCGGTTTACTGGAAAATATTCGGAATATAAAAAATTTTATAAACACATTCATGAAACGTGTAGATAGTGATCTGACCCTTTCAAAACTTGAAAAGTTTAACCATTTACTTAGCTGTTTGACTGACCAAGCTCTCGGCACAGTCAAAACCTTTCAAATCACCGAGGATAATTATGAAAAGGCACTTAATAGATTGAAGGAACGCTATGATAATGACTGTCTTATCTTTTTAGAACATATTTCTCAACTTTTTGATCTTCCAAAGGTGCAAAGGACTTCGGCTACGCAGTTGAGAAATCTCGTCGATAACGTGTCTGCACTGTTTCGCTGCAATCAATTGGTTCTGTTTCAGACATCTGCAAAGCAATCATCATTCGCATTGCGATTTCGAAGGTTGAATCAGAAGCAAGCAAAATGGGATGAACAGCTCCACTATAAGAATCTTCCATCTTGGGAACAATGTTCTGAGATTTTAAATAGACGCTGCCAATACTTAGAAGCTCGTGAGAGTAAAACAAGTCGATTAGATACCAGCAAAAAATCCATAATCAAATATAGAACATCATTCTATGAGCAAACCCCACAAATTTCACTAACTTCGTCTCAACAGTCTTGTTTGTTTTGTAAAGATAATTCGCACACTATATCAAGTTGCTCAAAATTTACCCAGTTATCTGTTTCTGATCGGTTTACACAAATAAAGAATCTCGGGTTGTGTATTAACTGTTTGCGGAAAGGTCATAACGTGGCAAGATGCTCCTCAACATTCAAATGCAAAATATGCAAACAACCTCATCATACACTGCTACATAGACAAAACCAGTCGGCACTAATCCAACCACGGAAGCCTTCAACAGCAGCTGTGGTAAACTCAGCACTCGAAAAAGACGTGGGGCCCTCATCGGCACAAGTCATTTTAGCTACAGCCCTTGTTCTTGTCAAGGATTCTACGAACTGCTTTCAGCTGGGCAGGGTTCTGTTGGACTCGGGGTCGCAGGTAAACTTTATAAAGGAACAATTTGCTAAAGACCTAAAACTTCGAACTCAACGAAAGAACATAGACATCTTAGGTATCGGGACATCAGAAACAAAGATAAAGTCCTTAACCCAAACTACTATTAGGTCACGATACTCGGCATTCGAAATGTGCTTAGAATTTTTAGTTGCACCGTCGATGAACATTTTTATAAATCTGCTCCGATAGACATGTTGTTAGGGGCGGAAGCCTTTTTCGATCTGCTCCGGGTAGGACAAATAAAACTAGGACCAGAGTTGCCATCATTACAAAATACTCGCCTCGGTTGGATAGTATCTGGGAAATATAAAACAATTACAACTGCTCATCATGGAACCTGTGGCATTGGTCTCACTGATGGTAATATTCATCAATATGTAGAGAGATTCTGGGAGCTAGAAGCAGTTACAGGGAAAAAATTGAAATGGACGGACGAACAAAGGGATTGCGAGCATCAATTTTTATAATCGGTACAAGAAGTATCTAACGGAAGATTAATGTTAAAACTGCCTTTCAAAAGGGACCCTCTTTCTCTTGGTGACTCATACGATATTGCGTTTCGTCGCTTCCTCTTACTAGAGCGCAGATTATCAAAAGATTCGTGCCTTAAGTCTGCCTATGTTGAATTTCTTCGAGAGTATCAGACGCTAGGCCATATGTCGATGGTAAGGAATCCAGATCTAAGCCAGCCGCATTATTACCTGCCACACCAATGTGTGCTCCGACCAAATAGCTCTTCAACAAAATTGAGAGTTGTATTTGATGGTTCTTGTCGCACATCGTCAAGCATTTCATTAAACGATATCCTACTGATAGGTCCCACCATTCAGGATGATTTGTTTTCAATTTTACTTCGTTTTAGACTGCACAGATACGCAATAACAGCAGATATTGTTAAAATGTATCGGCAAGTTTTAGTACACCCTAAACATCGTAAATTCCAGTATATCCTCTGGAGAGAAAACGAAAGGACACCCATCCAAACATTCGAATTAAATACCGTTGCCTATGGGACCACCTCCGCGCCATTTATGGCCATAAGATGTCTTCAATATCTTGGGGATAAATTTGAGTCTCAGTGCAAACTTGGCGCTAAAGTCCTTCGATCCGATTTTTGTGTGGACGATATGATCACTGGAGCTGATGATCTTGAAACGCTGAAGCAGATTCGAATTGAAGTTAAACACATCCTAAAATCTGCTGGATTTGAATTGTCAAAATGGCACAGTAACCATTCATCATTTTCATCGCATTCAAACACAAAGGATCTTAACATTAATGAATCAAATGTTACAAGTACACTGGGGATAAATTGGGATTCCCTCAACGACAATTTCTGTTTTTCATATAACCCTAGTCGGACATACACTTCCTTCACTAAGCGCAATATCTTATCGCTCGTTTCATCTCTTTTTGATCCTCTTGGCCTACTTTCTCCCATTATAGTCAGGGGAAAAATCATGTTACAACAGCTGTGGTTGGAAAAGATTGACTGGGATGATGCAATTCCACAATCAGTTGACACAGAATGGAGACAATTCATGAAGGACTAGCATTCTATTCAAAACCTATCCATTCCCAGATTTGCGTTAGTTCCTTCCAAGAAAATTGTCTAGGTACACGGATTCTGCGATGCGTCAATAAAGGAGTATGGATGTTGTATCTATATCCTAACTGCCACATCTGTTGGTTCTACTTCAGTCAAACTTTTAGTTGCAAAGTTAAGGGTGGCACCAACCAAGAAAAAGCAGATTCCTCGTCTTGAACTTTGCGCCGCACATCTCCTCGCTAAATTTTGGTCCAAGATTCGTCCAATATTCAACGATTCGTATTCAGAAGCACATTTTTGGACAGATTCATCGGTGGTATTACATTGGATTTCCACTCATTCGACAAAACTAAGCACGTTTGTGGGAAATCGCGTCGCAGAAATTCAGGAGAGGACAGTCGGTATAAATTGGAGGTATGTACCCACGGAAATTAACCCAGCCGATATAGTGTCTCGTGGTTCAACTGTAGATTAACTTAAAACGTCAATATGGCTTACCGGACCAAAATTCTTACTCGAAACTTCGGAAAAATGGCCTTCGAACCCTATACTTCTACTCTCAGCTGAACAGTTAGAATTGGAGAAAAAGAAATCGTCATTTGGTTGCACCTATATCATCAACAATGATTTGCTCGAAACAATAAACAATTTATGCGCCTACCAGTCTGGATTTCGGAAACACCACAGCTGCACATCTGCGCTTCTAAAAGTATCCGACGACACGAGAGCTGCAATAGACAACAAACAAATCACCCTTATCGCTCTCCTAGATTTTTCTAAAGCCTTTGACACCGTTGATCATGAACTACTTGTATCAAAATTGATGAACTTCTATAACTTCTCTGCATCAGCCACTAATCTCACACGGTCATATCTGGTTGAAAGAAAACAAGAAGTTCATGTAAGCAATGCTGTATCATATTATATTGCAATTTCAGTTGGTGTTCCACAAGGATCCATTTTGAGTCCCCTACTTTTCGCAATTTTTATTAACGACCTTCCTAAAAGCATTAAAAGTTCTAATTTTCACATGTTTGCTGACGATATCCAGCTCTATTTAAGCTTTGAGAATGATCTTATTGATCATGCTGCTTTGAAATTTAATGATGACCTAAAACGTATCCATTGCTGGGCAGATGAAAACCTTCTGCAGCTTAACCCAAGAAAAATGAAGTGTCTTCTCATAAATAGAAACCCCTTATCAACGTTCCTTCAGTATACCTTGGTAATGGACCTATCGAATTTGTAAACAAAGCCAAAAATCTTGGTATTTGGTTCAATACAAAATTAACCTGAGACGACCACGTTTGCTCAGTTGTGGGAAAAATATCGGATGCCTTAGAAATCTCTCCCAAACTCAAAGCTTCACACCAGTAAATACGAAGCTCATGTTGGTCAAGGCCGTGCTCATTCCTCTGATAACATATGGCTGCGAAGTTTTTTGTTGCACCGGCGCCTTTGCCAGACGTAAGCTCAACATTGCTTTTAACAATGTTGTGCGATACGTATACGGCCTAAATCGTTTTGCTCACGTGTCGGCTTATACCAAAAATATTCTTGGTTGCACACTTGACCGATATTTTGACTACTGCACAATCAAATATCTACACAGGATTATAATCAACCAACAACCCCAATACTTATATGATAAACTAAGGTTTTCGCATTCAAGTAGATCTTTAAGTTTAATTGTACCTCGTGTTGCTTATCAAGTTACCGAACGACAGTTTTTCGTTCACGCCATTCGCCTTTGGAATTCACTCCCCCTTAAGATAGGACCACTCTATAATACAAATAGCTTCAGGGGAACCCCCTTTCGACATATAGCAGACAACTAGCAGGAATACTGAACATAAATTTCACACCATACAAATATTTTATTTTAATTGTTCAAGAAAGCTTATAATTTTTTTTTTGTTTCTCTCTCTTTGTACTCAAATTTATTTCAATCAGATGTTAATATTTTTAAAGTTTACCATACTGAGAAAGAATTATAATTTTAGTTTAATCTTAAATCACTTATTAATTGTATCACATTTATAGCTTAAAGATCTGAATGGTCTATTATAAATATCGTTGTTATACTGTAATAAAAATACTGAAAATCGTTGTTGTAAATCGTTTAATAGTGCTTTTAATGAAATTGATTTATCTGATACTAGAGATATTGTAAAAAAGAAACTAAATACTCTATCATAGCTACAATTAAATATAAATTTAAGTTAAATGTAAGTTATTTTTGTAATTTATTATAAGCGTAGTCTGTAAGAATCTTGTATTCGGTAGATGAAATAAATAAATAAATTGGTGGTTTAAATTGTTTGGATGGTTTTGTTAGGTTTGGATACTTTGGGTGCGCCTTGCGATGACTTGGCGATGGTAAAGTTCTATTATTTTATTGGTCAATTTCTAGTGCTTACGCAGAAAAACAGTAATTTTATAAGTTATTTTCGATCGGGTACATTTCATGTTTTTTGTTACTTTAGTTACTTTGGACGCGTCTGGCAAGAACTTGACCGCGCGCAAAACATCTGGCATTCATATTTTTGTAATCTTTAACACTTCATAGTTTACATCCTCATAATAATAATACACACACCAAATGTACACTGAAACCTAACATCAGCTTACAGCCGTTTCCAGTGGGTCTGTACTCTGTACGCAACTTCAACAGCATAGTAACGCAGTTGCAGTTTATCCAACAAATACCCTCTTTCATCGAACCTATGACTTAATATCCACGGCTTTTTTGTTGTATGTGCTTCTGGAGCAATTTTACCATGGCGCTCCATGCCGCTCCATGCCGCTGAAATCACAGAAAACACTAACGAATTAAACTTCCTATGGAGCAGAGTTTCGGATCTGCGCCAAATGCAAGTTATTTACAACAAATGAAATTCGTTCCAACAAACTAAGGCAGACGTGTTGGATGTAGAAGGTAGAAGAGAAGGTGTTGTTAGCTTCAATCGTAATGAGTTGTATATTATATGTATGTATGTATATTTCACAGTAGATACGCGCTTGTTATGTTAATATTGTATTGTGTATGTTATGTCAGCACATTTTTTTTTGTAGAGATTTATTTAAAAATTAAAAAAAAAAAAGTGTTGCTTTGTGGTTGGGACTCAGAAATGTATTCAGAAAAGAAAAAAATAGCAGGTAGTGAGTGTAAACGGAAGGCGATTGAGACAGACAATACAAAACAGGCGCTGCAGCTCATGAAATACCTTGCTGTGCGTCCTTCAACATCGGTAGGTCTGAGTTGCAATAATTTGCCAACAGAAAATATTGCAGAGCCAGTTCAGGCAGAATCAGCCTTACATGTGTTAGATGATGTTGAAGAAAGTAGTGCGATTAATGATTGACCAGCATTTGAAGATCCTAAATTATGGCCAAATTTAAGTGATCAAATTATTCAATTATTAGTGGAGCAGGGTCCTTTTCAAGTAGAAAATTTTGTCTTCCCTGTAACTAAAAGCAGGAAATTTAGTACCAGTTTTTACCGTTTTTACTGGAGAGAAAACATCAAGGCCATGGTTAGTTTACTCGAAATCTTGGGACTCTGTCTTTTGATTCTGTTGTCTCTTATTTTCGCGAGCGAAAAGGAGTGTCACTTTGTCCAGCTCAGGTTATAGTGAATGGAATCACTATTCAAGAGCATGAGACAAGTCCCTTATATATGACAGCTTTTCTGGCTTGGAGAGATTTAGATTTAGGTTTGCAAAAAGGCAAAACAATAGACTCTGGAATGCAAAGCCAGATGGCCAAGGAAACTGAGCATTGGAGAAATGTCCTGAAACGGCTTATAATTCTCGCGCAATTCCTTGCTATACGGTATATAGCATTTAGAGGAATCTCCGATCTTTTACTCGTGGAAGAAATTGGAATTTTTTTGCAACTCGTGCAAGCTGTAAGTCAATTCGACATGGTTCTAGCAGAACACCTACGCAGAATCTATCATCCTGAGAGGAAGCACACATATCTAAGTAAAGGCATTCAAAATGAGCTCATAGAACTTTTGGCAGGCGAAGTTAGAAAAGCTTTTTTAGACGAAATAAAGCGAGCTAAATATTGTAGATTGTACGCCTGATATTACTAGTATTAGGTGAGCTTTCAAGGTTAAACCTTGCTTTATCAAATTGCCGGGTCCAAGGATATGACAATGGTGCAAACATGAAAGGTAAAAATTGTGGTATTCAAGCTAGAATTAAATCTTTGAAACCAAGAGCTTTGTTCGTCCCATGCTCCTCGCATTCGCTGAATCTAGTCATCCTTGATGCTGTTCAATGTTCTTTTGACGCTGTGGCATTTTTTGACACGGTTGAGAGTTTATATGTTTTTTTCTCTAGCTCTGTAAACAGATGGTCGGTTCTGAAAAAACATTTTATAAATTTTACACTAAAACCCCTATGTACGACCAGATGGGAGAGTAGAATAGATGCGATCATACCTATACTTAGGAGAAGTTTATGAAGCCCTTGTTGAACTATCACAAACTGACGACCCTAAATCTAAAAATATGGCCCAGTCCCTTGGCGGCAAGGTGACTGATCTTAGATTTATTTGCTGCGTTATAATTTGGCACACAATTTTAGATAGGATTAATATTGCTAGCAAGTTCCTTCAACAACGGAACATGTCCCTCAAGCTGGCAGTTGAGATTTTGTGTTCAGCAAAACAATTTCTCATAGAATTGAGAAATGATGAAAAATTCTCCTTGTTTTTAGAGGAAGCCAGGTCAAAGCTGTTGATCTAGATGTTCCCTGCACTTTTCCAGCTATCACAGTCTTGCGGTCCCGAAAAAGGGCAACTCAGTTTTCCTACGAAGGAATTCTGCTTGTTTTTAGAGGAAGTTAGAGTCAAAGCTGTTAATCTAGATGTTCCCTGCACTTTTCCAGCTATCACAGTCTTGCGGTCCCGAAAAAGGGAAACTCAGTTTTCCTACGAAGGAAGAGATGAGCCTTATAATGGCAGTTCCAATTTAAGTGGCCCAGAATTTTGTCGAGAAATCATCATGTTATCAACTTCTATTAATGAAAATGATTCCGCGATAGACATTTTAATTTTATTCATAACAGAAATATGAAGACTCTTTTTCCAAATACTGTTATAACCCTAAGAATAGTCTTAACTCTACCAGCTGCTGTAGCATCAGAAGAACACTCATTTACCAAACTTAAGATTACAAAAAATTCTTGCGTTCTTTAATGTCCCAGGAACGATTGGTATCTTTGGCCACCATATCAATTGAAAAAGAAATTGTGTCGAAGCTAGATAGTAATTTTCCAGTGGAAGGTCTTTCCAAAATAAAGGCCCGTAAGATCATTTTCAATTCGCCATAAGGCAACATCTTTTTAATTTTAAACTGACTTGCCTATGGAAATACCTAAATTTAGTTCCTTAGTGTATGGTATATTTTTCTTTAAAGAAATCTTATTCGTATAAAATGTACGTATTTTAACTTTAGGTTTAAACTTTCTCATCTTTTTTCTTTTACTGGGTAACAATTTTTTACCAAAAAACACGCAAGTGCAATAACATGTGTGTATGGTTTACTATTTATTCAATAGTTGCCTGAACGTATTTAATTTATTTATATTTATTTATATTTATTAGTTCCTAAAAAAAATTTCGTTGTTGAATTTTTTGGTTATTTTTACTTAATCCATGAAATGTTAACAAGTAAACCTTATCTGAACTTTTTTCATTTGTATTTATATGTATAGAGGAATATGCCTACTGGGGAAACTTCGAATTTTAAAAGCACTGTTATTTTCCTCAGCCGTCAGTGAGGACTGTCCTATTCGATATCACACTAATAAATACTACCTATGAATGTACATATTTTTTGGTTATCCTTCACTGCCAAATCTATATTGCGGGCTATTAGACTATAAGGCCGTCCACCAGACGACCACCCCGTAAGTAAGTATTGATCTTATGACCGAGATGTATAGCCAGTGGGTTATGCGAGCTTGAAGGCCCCATTTATTCCCAATGGCTTTTTTGCAAGAGAATAAAGCTATTGCAGCTTTATTACATCTTTCTTGAATGTTAAGTTTCTAGTTTAGTTTGCTGCCAAAAATGAGACCCAGATATTTTGCTGTTTCGGAAAGTAATAAACTGGTACCGTTTATTGAAGGAGGAATTGGAATTTTGTATTTCCCGGAAAAGAGGTCAAGATCAGTTTTATGGAGGTTTATTTGCAATCCACATCGATCTGCCCAGCGGGTTAATCTATTGAGATTTACTTGAATTAGTTCTTTAATGGTATTGAGATGCTTTCCTGAGACGGCTATAGTGACGTCATCCATATAGTCAATCACCCTGCTAGCACCCGATTCCAGGTATATCAGAAGTTCGTTAACTACTAAGTTCCAGAGAAGGGGAGAGAGAACACCCCCTTGCGGCGAACCTCTGCTGACACATCTTTTAGCAGAAGTCTCACTCAGTTTGGAGTTGATTATCCTGCTTTGCATGAGAACGATCAACTTTCCAAGTGAGTTGTCTACCTGCAGAGTTGACAGCGCAGTTGTGATTGCGGATGTGTTGACCTTGTTAAAGGCGCCCTCTATGTCTAGGAAAGCAACCATTGTGTACTCTTTATATTGTAGGGATTATTCGATGTGGCTAGTCAGAGAGTGCAAAGCCGTTTCCACCGACTATCCTTTACAGTAGGCATGTTGAGCCGTTGACTGAAGTTTTGGATCAAGTTTAGCTCGAATATGGATATCAATCAGTCGTTCTAGAGTTTTCAGAAGGAAAGATGATAGACTTATAGGTCTGAGGTCATTAGGGACAACATGAGAACATTTTCCGACTTTGGGAATGAATTCTACATTGACTTCTCTCCATAACAGTGGAATCTGGATAAGTTCTACACAGCTCCTCGTAATATTTTCTAACACAGGCAGAATAATATCTGAGGACCACTCTAGCTCCGCAGGTATTAAACCGTCCAGACCAGTAGACTTGTATGGTTTGAAGGTATACAGCGCCCGGGGAGAGTACGATAACTTTGGCGCCGAGAATTGATAACGGTATTTCATACAAGGGTTAAAAAACTAACATTTTTTACTATGGGAGTGGGGGGGTCTATCTCGCCCCGTTTAGGAGTTAGGGGCAATTTTAGAAAAAAATGACTTAAAATAGGAAAGAAATTATTAAAAAACAACGGCAACACCTACAATAAAGCACTATACAGGATTTGAAAGCCTACAATTTGCTCTTTAATATAAAATTTACGTAAAGTTATTCGTGTGAATAGTTTTTAAATAATTCGCATCCAAACTTAAATTTTTGGTAAAAAATAAAAACAAATTTTTTTTTAATCAGTATTATTCAAAATTGTGAGATTACGAGTATGTGCCCAATTGGTTTTTCGTATTAATGCGCATATCAATTCTGAATCGAACACAAAAAACCGCATGGCTTTATATCTTCTAATTTTTGGGAAAATTGAAAATTACTAAAACTATTTTTTATAACACGTTTTTTTTTTCGTATTTATGGTGATCTCACTTTGAGGATTAATATTGATGATAGGGTCATCTTTGTAAGTAAAGAACCTACAGAAAATCATTTAGCGTGACCCAGAATGCACCACGAGGAGGTAGATTTGCAGTGCATTCCGCGTCCCCGTCAGTCAGTTTGTGAGTAAATTAGGTGTTAGTTAACAGTAGTCAATTAAATGTTCAATGTACGAGTACATATTAAAAGGGTATGTAAGTTTAGTCAATGAAGTCATCGTCCGTACTGGTGTTAATGTCGAGTTCGTTGAGTTCGTCGATGGTAAAGAGCCGAGGTAAAATACCTTCTAAGTGCTCATTGTGAACGGTCGGAGGGTCGAAGTCCTTCAGTTGCAAACCCACACTTTCTTTACCTTTGGGTACACTTTTTTACTTCAATTAAAAATTCCGTGATTTGGGAGCGGCATAAAATTGATTCTTTCAGAAGCTTATTCTGATTCTCAAGATCATTTATAGTATTGGTTGCATCGGTCTTGCCAACATATTCGCCTTTGCTGTGGTTTGTAATTTCATTTTCTCAATACCTATGTATTTGCGTGCGCTGTCGGTACAAATACGACTGCTGTTGTGGTTAACGTATTTGTGTATATAAAGCCACAAATCTTCTTTACTTTTGGAGTTCACTTTAAAGAAGCGTCCGACCTTATCTTCTTTACAAAATAACCCCAACACTACGATTTTCATTTGTTCGGTTATACGGCCTCTGTAGTATTTCCTTTTTGTAAGAAAGGTCTCGTCGATTTGTACAATTTTTCCTTCGCCGCCAATGTTAACAGCGACGTGAGATGCTATTATTTCGGCTATGTCACGACAATAGTTATAGTAATCTACATATTATAGTAGATTTACTAAGCTCACTTTTATTGTCCTGATGGCGCCAAGCAATTATATGCTAATTTTAAAATAATAACATAAATGTAATAATATTTTTAAAAAATCCTTAGGTTGTAGCTTAAGGTTTAATTAATTTACCTGAAAAAATGTGTTCACAGGCATTTTGATAACAAAAGCGATAATTATTGCAAGCACCTCGCGAATCTCTAGCCGACATTGAGGTCCATGAAAAAATGTACCGATAGATGGGTTGATTGTATTTCTACAATTTTTGTCACCTTTCTTTTAGAGCTTTTCTTTGAGCATCCCCATATCCAACCGAACTTTACATTTCTACACTTTTCTACCTTCATAGGTAAGTTGCAACACAGTGAGGGAATGGATGTTTTAGTGGGAATTAAACCAGATTCTTCTAGTGCTTCTTTCGTTAGTCGACACCAAATTTCCGAACGAACAAAACACTGAAAAGTTATTTAGTTTAGGATGGATTAGAGGATGCTTAGCCGTCATTGCTTATTCACAAAAAATATCACTTGATTCGCACTACGGTTGAACACAGAGTGATCTTTGTGAATATCAATAACTACACGCCTTATCACAAAAAGAAATAACTGTATAAAAGCCAAACGTTTGTTCGGTTATATTTTTGCATCATTATCAAGTGCATTACATATTACATACGTACAAACATAGATATTTCGCAAAGTAAATAATTTACTGCAACATTGGAACATGTGAATTTTCTACAATGCGAATTAGTGAAACTTTGTTATTAATGGGAACTTTGTAATTTTGTGATGAGTACTGTGGATGAAGAGTATTGATGACATAGGCGCCTGCCTCACGAAAAGCACATACCCCGAGCGGAGCAACGAAGTTGCGTAAGCGGGACCTGCCGCTTGCGGAAAGAGAGTTGAAATCCCTTAATCCCGCGAAGCGTGTCACCCTTAATTAAGACAACTATTGATATAGTCATCTATTTACACATCTAAATAATACTCATTAACTTATTCAAAGGAAGACTACGTGCATAAATGCCAAAAAACAAAACTAAAGTAGTAATTTCAATTTCAATTTGTTCAAAAACTAGAGGACATAAAGCCATACGGTTTTTTGTGTTCGATTTAGAATTAGTACGCGCATTGAATACAAAAAACCAATTTGGCACATTATTTCACAATTTTGAGTAATATTGTTAACAAATGTTTTTTTTAAATTTTTTACCAAGAATTTGAGTTTGAATGTGAATTATTCAAAAACTATTCACACAAATAATTTGATGTAAATATCATATTAAAGAACAAGTTTCGAGCTTTCATATTCTATAGTACTTTATTGTAAGTGTTACCGTTGCTTTTTAATAATTTTTATCCCATCTTAAGTCATTTGTTTTTAAATTGCCCATTACTCCTAAACGGGACGAGATGGACCGCCCCCCTCCCATAGTAAAAAATGCTAGTTTTTAACTCCTCTACAAAATGCCGTTATCGATTCTTGGCGCCAAAGTTATCGTACTCGTGCCCAGCGCGCAGAGCAGTTATTCTCTTGTAATCAGACCATGAATTTTGGTCCCTGTTGCAGTAGGCCTGTTTTTGCTGCTACTGGCCGGGAGTTGGGAACTACCTGGAAAGTGGGTGTCCAGAAGCAGGTTGAGCGATTCGTCACTTGAGGTTGTCCAAGAGTCATCGGTTTTTTCCAACATCATAGGATTTGTAGAGACTATTTTTCTTAGCCCCGATGCCTCAGAGGTTTCTGTGATTTTGTCACAGAATGACTTCCAGGATTGTCGCTTTGCCTTCCTCAGTTCTTTTTTGTATAAATTGAGGGATTCTTTGTGTGAGTCCCAGTCAGTCACTTTTCTTGTGCTTTTTGCTACGCTGAAAAGTTTTCTGCAAATGTTTCTGAGCACTTCCAGTGCTAATTTCCATCAATCTGGCTTTTTCTTGCATCTAGGCCAGAATAAATTCCTTGACTTTCATATTGACTTTCCAATTCTTTCATATCAATAATTGATAGTTTAGAGGATAGAGTTTCTGACAGTATTCCTGTGTATTTTGGCTAATCAGTTTTCCGGTAGTTCCTGAATGCTGGTTGGCTGGGGGGGAGCATCACTTAGGCTGAATTGTATCTGTGGTCCGAAAAGTAGTGTTCAGACGATACCATCCAGTTCGTTAGCCTTTGAGTTATGCTGTCGAAGACAAGAGTGATATCTAGCACTTCCTGTCGGTTTCTAGTTATAAAAGTGGGCTCATTGCCAATGTTGCAAATAAAGAGGTTAGTTCTTAAAATATAGTCAAAAAGTGACTCACCGCTATCATTGATGTCGGTACTGTCCCATACCGCGTAATGTGCGTTAGCGTCGCATCCAATGATGAGGCCAGTTTTTTGCCTTCCAGCTTCCAGTACCAGCCTTTCTAGGTTATCACCAGAGAGAGGATCCACGTGGTCGTGGCCACGGTAGGCCGATGTCAGCCTCAAGTTCTGAACTTACCTTTGTCTCTTGTATAGAGCGGAGCGTATACGGGTGTCCTAAGTCCACGAACCACGTCTTCTACAATCCATGGTTCCTTGATTAAGATAATGTCTTCTGTGTTTTTTGAAAGACGCAGAATGAGTGCGGCCGAAGCCTTTTTTGAGTGATGAAGATTAATCTGGAGAAACCGTATCTTTAATACTGTCTTCCAGAGTAGCCTCCACCACAGTGCTGTTGATGTCCCCCGATTCTAAAGGTAAGTCCAAGAGATCATCTAATTTCTTTGATCGTATCTTTCCTTTTTCCTTTGTCATCGGTTTCCATTTTCGACAGCGGTCAGAAGAGGAGACCGGCGGTTTGATTGTCACCTCGGATAGATTGGAGTCGTCGCTGTCCATATCTGGAAAAGATATCGACGCTCAAGGATCCAAGGTTGTGTTTTGGGGGGTCTCCGTTAAAGGAGAAGGAGGTTGCTTATCAGCATCCAGCTCATCCTTTTTGTAGGCCCTTAAGTGTATAGACTCGAATCTGAACCGAATCCTGCCTTTCGTCTGCGCTAGAGGGTTAGGGGACTTCTTATTTATCACGATCAACGCGCATCTACAAGAGCCTCCAGTTCCTCGGAAGAGTCGGGTTACTGAGCCTGATGATTTTCAGAATACTTTCTGGGAGGAGGGTTTGGCTGGAATCGAGTTACGAGTTCGAGGCCTGCTAGTGATGTCCTCCTTAGACACGACCACGAGTTTTGCACCCGGCCAAATCTCTCCTAAACCACAAATTGCCTTAGTGAAGAGATCAAGAGATCTCTGGTTGGCACACGCGATGAGCTTGCATGGCATTGGTGCCAGCCAGCGTCGTTTGTGATGGGAGGTGGTCCGGGGTTTTCCCGCATAATGGCCAAGAATTTGCTCGAAAGCTTCAGCTTGACCAGCAGCCACCGTTCAGGTCTTATAGAAACGTCGGTATCGTTTCTATCGACCACCGCGATCACTATTGCGTCCCTTAGGACTTCACGTAAAGTCATCAGAGATGTGCTCTTTTATTTGTTTGTTTGTTTGTTTATTTATTAGCTTTAACAAAGCTTCCCCTTTATTAATTTTTAAAATTAATGTTTCGTGATCACTAATCATCAGACCCCGATTAGTTTCTACCTGGAGGGATTTGGGATTTGTGATAGCATAGTCTATTAACGTCTTAGTTGTCGATGTTTGTTCACAGTGGTTATCCTTTATAATTCTGTTAATTTCTTTTTCATAAGTATCACCCATACAAAACCAGTCTATATTAAAATCGCCTTTTATAATAACATCCGTATTCAGCTCTTTTAGACCAACTTGGCGACCTATGAACACCACATATAGTAAACGTATAGTTATTAATGGAAAAACAATTCATGAGCCACCAAATCTCATATCTTTCGCTTTTTTTACACCCATCTCTCTTTTAACGTACATTATAACACCTCGTGTTCGGGTGGATACACTATCCATCGAAACAAATTATAACTTGCAAGATTAATTTCGTTATCAGACACATTCTTTGTAACATGCGTTTCTGTAAGAACAATAACATCGAACTGTTTACCCAGCAGAGTCGTTTGCAATTCATTAAAGTTGTTGATCAGACCTTCTATATTCAAACAGGCTACCCTTATGGTCTTTGGTTGGATGGCCCAGGGGTTTTGGTACTGTGTGCTTTGGGACCCTTGGAAACCGGTCCGGTTTCCTCCAACGATCTCTGGCGGTTGGAGGAGTCTTTTGGAATTTTGGAATTAGTGGGAGCAGTGGGTAATCCGTTTAGGATGTTTTTAGCCCACTCAATCTTGCTCTTTACGTCCGCACTTCTCTCAACCACCGGAATGGGTCCGAAGGTTTTGATGATGCGTGAAGCATTTCGGCGTCTTAGGTAGAGCGCCTTAGATGGAGCGTACCGATGCGGCTCTCCCTGATTGGGAGGGAGGAGTTTTGGTAGCAGTGATAAGTCCGTGGCCTGCCACAAACTTGCTGTTGCTAGGGGTAGAGGAAGTGATAGGACCATGACTTGCCACATTCTTAACACTCACTGAAGCTTTCTTTTTAGGATCGTTGCCTTAGCTTTTAGAGGATGGTGCACCATGGCCTGCCACAGTTTTACCTCCTCTCGACAATGCAGGAGCCTCTCCGTTACCGGCCTCGGATTTTGTTTTAAAGGTTTTTTCCATTGTCCATTGTCCCACGAGTAGTGGAGAAAGGGGTGTCCATCCGTACAGAGAGCCACCGTATACAGATAAGGCTAGCTAATCTGGAGGTCGCCAGATATCCGGATACTCCGTTCGCGACTGAGCTAATTTTGGAGATGCTCGGCCTTCAATCAGGTTGACCTTCGGCACGGGTCGTTTGACACCTTGATCCAGCCCAGGGGAAAAAGGAGAGTTTGGTTGTGAGATGGGGTGGGGGGGCATCCTTTGGTTTTAAGACTCGTCTGGAGGATTTCTTCTCGAGATTCATTGACCCTTCTCAGCCTTTACAATGATGCAATGAAAGCCTTCTAGTAGAAGTAGTCAGTGGAAAAGAAAAATGGATGGCAACAATTGACACCGGTGCCACGACGTCAATCATCAGGAGGGATCTAGTGCACAAGTCTTGGCAGCATAACACCAGCAGTTGCAGCTTGCGAACAGGTACATGACCAAGGATTAAGGTATATTGTGAAGTCCGCATAAAAATCCAGCTGACCGGAATAGATTTCTCTCACGAATTTCTGGTAGCTAACATTATGTGACGAGTCAATCATTGGTACAGAGTCATGAGAGAACATGGACTAGTAGTCGACTTGGGGCACAAACCCTGAAATACGGAAACATGGAGATAACAATGGTATTCGGAAACGCCAATACTTCAGTCTTAAATGTCGTAATCTGCAGAAATCAGAGTCTGGAGCCTTCGTCGGAAGCAATTGTGAGGGCAAAAGTGGAAGGTGATCCTGATAGCCACCGATTCTATTTGATGGAGCCAGAAAATAGGAGAGATTTTATGGTGGGAAAGACCTTAGTGGAGCCAAATAACCACATGGTCCCTGTAAGGATTCTAAACCTGTCTTTGGGCAGCGTAAAAGTTAAAAAGGGTCGGATAGTGGGAAAATGTGTACATCTTGAGGCTATATCGACCACAGCAGAAAGAAATGGTGCAACACCGGCCGCAACACTTCAGAGCATAAAAATCTAGAAAAAAATTCTCAGCGTTTGTAATCTGGACGAGGATCAGCGAATCCTGGCAGAAAAACTAATCAATGCTGATATATTTGCTACACAAGACGGAGAATATGTTTGTACGCATATTGTTCAACACCACATTGAGACCAGAGACGCTCGTCCGTCAACCTGCAAGGCGCCTTCCATTGGCGAAGCAAACAGATGTCGCCGAAATGGTGTCGAAGATGAAAACTGAAGGACTGATTGAAGAATCACAAAGTCCGTGGGCAGCATCTCCAGTGGTCCTCGTGAAGAAGAAAGATGGCAGCACGAGGTTTTGTGTAGACTACCGACGTCTCAACGATGTCACTAAAAAGGACACTTACCCACTTCCGAGAATCGATGACACTTTGGACATGCTTTCTGGAGCTAAATGGTTTTCAACTCTTGACTTGAAGAGCGGTTACTGGCAGGTTGAGATAAATCGTACGTATCGTGAGAAAACTGCCTTTACTACTGGAAGCGGTCTTTGGCAGTTTGCAGTGATGGCGTTTGGACTGTGCAACGCTCCGGCCACCTTCGAGCGACTAATGGAACGAACATTGCAAGGACTCACCTGGAAAACCTGTCTAGTATATTTGGACGACGGTTTCGTCATAGGCAAGACGTTCGAGGAGCACCGCGAAAATCTAAAAGAAGTGTTTAAGAGGATGCGAAGTGCTCATTTAAAGCTCAACCCAGAAAATTAAGCCTTATTCCGTCCGGAAATAAAATATCTGGGTCATATTATATCAACGGAAAGAGTAAGGATGGATCCAGGCAAAATCGAAGCCGTGAAAAGTTGCCCTGCCTCAAAAGATAAACACCAACTGAGAAGCTTCTTGGGACTCGCCACGTACTACAGAAGGTTTGTAAAGGATTTTGCTGTTATTGCGAAGAGCATGCATCAACTTACGGAAAATGGCCGGCAGGCCGAAATGGCTATTCCAATTTCAGAACTCTGAAGGCCAAGTTGCAAAATGGATCGAGCAGTTGCAGGGCTACGCATTTGAAGACAACAGCGCAAGGGAAAACTCCACTCAAATGCTGATGCTCTCTATCGTCGACCGTGTGGGGTTAAATGTGAACACTGCAACCGTAAAGAAGCGAAAGAACAGGCTACTATCCAAATGATCAGGACTGTGCCAATAGATTGTTGGAGTATAGACGAAATCCGTTCCTCTTAACAGGCAGACAATGACATCGAACTAATATTGGCCTAGAAGAAACATGAGGAAAGACCACACCAGCAGCAGATATCAGATCTGCTTAAGTCATACTGAGTACAGAACGTCTCTCGATTTTCGTGGACTCCTGCCTTTACGGCCTTATTCCACGGGATGCCCATACATCCATGGGGGCAAGGATACGCCTTGCCAACGCTCACAATGATATTCACTGTTTGATACCAATTTGGAACTGTGTTGCCGGCACAAGTTCCACCATTGGTATGAGTCGAGGCCGACCTAAAACCTCTTACTGCTCTTAGGGTCGCAGCACCCAGCACTTATTGCAACTCCACATTGAGTCAACCAAAGGAAAACCAAGGAAAACCAAAAGGAAAACCAAGGAAAACCAAAGGAAGACCCTTCCCGCGATTTTGGGTTTAAACCACAGCCACCATGACGCTCCCACAAGGGGGCCTACCTCTAACAAGTCAGGCCCGGACCGTGATCCGGGGGGCTCCTGACTCCCATGGTACCGTGATTTAAGTCCTGGTAGGGACTACCGGTGGTCCAGCCGCCAACAAGACCTATGACCGGCAACTTGTGACTGATCGAATCGTAGCAACCTTCGGTAGCGTCATCTGAAGATGTTTACGATAAGACCAGTACTTTGCTCTGCCCCCGTTCATTATTAGACAACGTCATTAAAGGGCGAAGCCTTGATAATTGGGCGGGGGCCCCATACTGAGTACAGTGGGACTCGCTTTATGTGCAAGATGGATTGCTGAAGAGAAAATGGGGCAACATCTCGTATGAATCGTGCCACGGTCCAGAGTCAGCCAAGTACTCCATGAAATACATGACGGAATCTCAGGAGGCCATTTGGGAATAAACAAGACGTTGGAAAAGGTAAGGGAGCGTTTCTATTGGCTAAGCGCTAAACAAGATGTCGAGAATTGATGCAAAAAGTGCATAAGATGTGCGGCTACTAAGGGTCCAAAAGTAAAGCCGCATGGACAAATGCAACAATGTCGGAGCACCATTCGAACGAATAGCCATCGACATCGCTGGGCTGTTTCCCGAAACCTGTAATGATAACCGATACACCCTCGTGGTCATGGATTACTTCAGTAAGTGGCCGGATGTGTTAGCCATCCATAATCAAGAGGCTAAGACCGTAGCCGAACAGATAGTCAACAACTGGGTGAGCAGATTTGGGGTCCCAATGGAGCTACACTCTGATCAATGGCGAAACTTTGAATCAAGAGTCTTCCAGGAAGTGTCCTAATATTTGGGAATAAGAAAGACAAGGGCAACGCCACTACACCCTCAATCTGATTTAATGGTCGTGCGATTCAATTGGACCTTAAATGAGCATCTATCAAAGGTCGTCAGCAACTGCCAGCGGGATTTGGATCGGCACATACCCCTCTTCTTAATGGCCCACGGACACGCGGTCCATAGTTCAACAGGACACACCCCATCCGAGATCTTATTTGGTCAAACAGTTCGGTTGCGCAGTGAAGCAAAATTCGGATCCCCACCTACGGAGCCCAACGAGGTGAACGACTACATGGCACACTTGCGCAGCAGGATTCGTATGTTGCATGAGGGCACCAAAGAAAAGATTAATCTAACGAGCAGGTGCATGAAGAATAGTTACGAGATCAAGGCGAAATCTTTCGGCTTCAACGAAGGAGATCTGGTCTGATTGTATAATCCTCAGCGTAAGAAAAGCAAATCACCAAAATTGCAACAGGACTCGGAAGGTCCATACAAGGTGATAACCCGCATTAATGACGTTGTCTACCGGATCCAGAGTGGGGCTCGAGGAAAATTAAAGGTGGTCTATTTGGATAGAATTTCAACGGAATGACGAATGACGAAGTTGTTCCAGGTGAACAACTGTACGGGGGGAGCAGTGTGATAAACATGCGAGCAGCGTCATCTAGATTTCGATACTAGAAGAGCAGAAGATTTCTATACTTGAATAGCAAAGACTCAACCATTGATGAATTTAGGGTGGAATCCTAGTATCTAGCAAAATGGAAATTATATGTGAGGCTGGATGGCGAGGATGCTCTAGAAGTACGTCATTCGAGTATAAATACCAGCATCCCCAAGGATAAGAAAAGTATAAGCTTTTGAGAAATTGGATTGTGTTGAGATAAACGATTGAATTGTGAATTGTAACTGTATTGAATAAAGAAATTTGTATGAAAAAGAATAAGTTCCATCGATTGTACCTACACAAATATTTTACAATATTAATTTTGAACTTGTGTCCAGAGCTTGTACAAATCGATGTATTGTTTTTCCAATAACCGTGGAAGATATTAGTAGGGTTGATATGCTGCATGCTTTAAAGTTAGTAGTTTTAAGAACAAACAAATATTTTTTTCAACTATTGGGTCGAAATGGGTTAAATATAATTTATCTAAATTGGCAAACATTGAGCGGAGGAAACGGTGGTGACTACAAAGATTTAAATGTAAGCCATACGTTGTATGAGGAAACAACTTGAAGAGGAGATCGATCGTTTATGCAAAGCTGGTATATTTGAACCGGTTGCACAGAGTCAATGGGCTACGCCTATAGTTTCAGTAACTAAATCTGATGGAAGTTTAAGAATTTGCATGAATTGTAATGTTACGGTAAATTGTTTTGTTGAGATGATTCACTACCCTTTAAAAGTCATAGAGGTTTTTAAAAGCATTAGGAGGATGTAAGTTCTTTTGTGTTCTGGATTGGCGGGCGCATTTCAGCAATTGATCGTAACTTAAAAGTCCAAAGAATAAACACGCATAAACGATTTTATCAGTATAGTAGATTTCCGTTTGTAGTTAGCAATTTTATCACCAGCAATTTTTGAAAAAGTGTTAGATCAAAATTTAAAGTTTGAATAAAGTTCAAGTTTATTTAGTTGATGTATAAGTAGCCTTTAAAAGCAATGACCGAAGATGAAAATTGTATGTTAAATTGGTTTAATGTATCGATCGATTTGCCAATTAAATTGGAAGAGACTAAAGTAACTAAAGTCACTAAAAAAGATTTCGTTTTGAAATAAGTGTATGATCTGTTTATGAATTGGCTTCTGGTGTTAGAGTGTAAGAAAATTAAAGCTTATTATTTTAAAAAGGAGTCATTAAATGATAAAAATGGTTGCATATTCTATGGAGGCCGAATAGTGGTGCCAGCATGTTTATAGATAGGCATTATGTTATTACAATATCTGCATGAAGGCCACATATGGGTAGCTAGAATGAAAGAATTGGCTAGAGGTTATGTTTGGTGGATAGGTTTGGATTCCGATCTAAAGAGATGACCGAGAGAATGTAAGACTTGTGCTAGGACGGAGAAAAAAAAAAACATTAATCCTCGGCCTAAGGTGCATGCTCCATTTGAGAGGATTCATTTAGATTTTTGTTATTTTGAGGGATATAATAATATTATTATAATAATATTTTGGTTTTGATTGATGTATATTTTATGGATATAAAGATGTTTAAACTAACTACTGTATAATCACTTATATTAGTTTAACGAAACATACTTGCATATTTTGGTCTTCCAAAAGAAATCCTTACTGATAACGGTCTACCCTTTGCCTCTTCTGAATCTTTGGAATTATGTGAGAAAAATGCAATAAAACCTTTAAAGTCACCACCGCATCATCTACAGTCTAATGGATTAGCCGAACGAGCAGTGCAAACTTTTAAGAATTCATTAAAAAAATTATGTTTTGACCATGAAATCGGAAGGTTACATGCACTCGAAGATTAACAATTTCCTTTTCCTATACAGGACCCCAACGAAGCATTGATCTCCGTCAGAACTTATGTTTAGTTATAAGCCTATAATGATCTTGTCTAAATTGAGGAAACAAATTGAACAAAATGAAAGTTGTGAAATGAATTATAAAAATATGTTATAAAGGATGAAGGTCAAAAAAGGAACACTAGGAAAACAAAAGCCGTTTTTGAGAGTACAGCAAATAGGAAAGAGGATATATATAAGCAAAATTAAATAGTTAGATATAGAAATGTACATAAAGATTATTGTAACTACGAGGGGCGTTCAACATATTCTTGGTATCGGGGTGAAGCTGTGGTTGTATATATAAATTGACTTATTTATCAAGTAATACTATTATTTTAGTGCATTCATGTAAAATTTCATATAAATGTGATTATTAATTCTGTTTTAAACAGAATCATAATGGCAACTGAGACGATGATGGTGAAAATTGAGCATCGCGCTGTAATTAAATTTCTCACTAAGCAAGGAAAAAGTCAAAAAACTATTCATGAAGAGATGGTGGCTGTTTACCAGGGTTCCGCACCTTCATTATCAACTGTGCAAAAGTGGTCAAGTGAGTTCAAGAGAGGCAGAGAGAGCATTGAAGACGACCCCCGCTCCGGCGCCCCGGCTACTGCTTGTACGGGAGAAAGCATCAAAGAAGTCGAAAAACTTGTTCTTGAGGATGCCCGATTAAAGGTGAAAATGATGGCAGAGATCACCAAGCTTTCAATTGGTACCATTCACACCATTCTTCATGACCATCTTAACCTTTTAAAGGTCAGTGCAAGGTGGGTGCCACGAATGCTCACAGCGCCTCAGAAAAAAGTGAGAATCGCATGCTGTAGAGAGCTTTTGGAGATGTGTAGTGAGAACGCGGACGGTGTTATGGATCGAATTGTTACTGGTGACGAAACATGGGTCCACCACTATGACCCTGAAAGCAAACAAGAGTCCATGCAGTGGCATAAAAAAGGAACAGACCCCCCGAAGAAGTTCAAAGTCACTCCGTCTGCCGGGAAGCTCATGGCCACATGAGCTTTGAGACTCAAAGGGAATCTTGCTCATTGAGTAGAAAAAAAAAGGTGAAACCATCAACGCCACATCCTACGCTTCCACTTTGCATAATTTGCGGGAGGAAATTAAAAAGAAAAGACGGGGTAAACTCGCAGCGGGTGTGTTTCTTCTTCATGACAACGCTCCTGTTCACAAGGCGCGAGTTTCCAAGGCTGTTGCGCGAGATTGTGGTTTCGAAGAAATCCAACACCCACCCTATAGTCCAGACCTTGCCCCTAGTGATTATTTCCTGTTTCCGGATTTGAAAAAATGTCTTCGTGGAAAAAGATTTTCGGATGATGAAGAACTCAAGTCGGCAATAAATGGGTATTTTGCAGAGAAAGAGGAAATTTATTTTTTTGAGGGTTTAAAAAAGCTTATCTCAAGATGTAACAAATGCATTGATGTTAGGGGAGATTATATTGAAAAATAAAAACAATTTAAATTGAATTCGCATTTTCCTTCATATTGATACCGAGAATATATTGAACGCACCTCGTATGTCTTAGCTCAGGTAATGAAAGAAAGAAATAAAAGCTTGTATGTAGTAAGATTGAATGGTGTTGGAGCACCATTTCAACGTCATTTTCAACGATATTTTTACATTAATTTCTAATCTTGAATTGTTTATTTTAAATTGAAATATTAAATTGTGAATTATTAGAAATTTTCATAGTACTAAATTTCGTTAATTTTTGAATTTGGTGCCTACAAATTTCGAGCCGCTATATTTCTTAAACATGTATACCAATTGTAATATTATAAATGCTAATAAAAGCTCTCAAGGTTTTCTCTCTCATGTTCGACAAACTCATTGACATACTCGTTTTTTTTTCTAATTGCTCGGTGTCCGCTGCCGCAGCATTAGTTTTAGCTTAAAAATCAACCTTATTAAAACAACCAAAAAAGGCCCACAGAACTCACAATTCCCGTTTGTTTCGGTGTGACTTTCCCAACGAAGAAAAAATGAAATTTTTTCAGCAAGCGGTCAGACTTGCTGATCGTACAAATGGAGTTAAAAGAATTGCACATGTGAGTGATTTAAAAAGGGCGAGCCATATAAAGAAAGTTATGATTACGCCATCACACATTAGAATTCCGAGATAGGAATGTTTGAAACTACGCAAAATGATAATTTCGAAATTAACTCTAAAGATAATGTATCAACAAATAGTAAGAATGATGTTAATGAATTTTTAAGAAAGAAAACATAGGTGCTAAGACATAAAATAGTAAAAATTGAATAATAATAAAAAATTCATAGAATATGAATTTATTTCTGTATGTATTAAGTTGAATTTAAGAAGGTGAGAAGTGATATATAAAAGAAGAGCAAGACCTTTAGTCTTAAGAGTATTGCTCTGTAAGAGTCAGTCTTAACTCGTAAGTATTTTTAAGATAATAAAGACAGTTGCCAGTTGACCGCCAACTTTTTCTTTACTTTTTTGCCGCATAAATATACCCAAAGCATTTAAGTGCATTGTATGCACTACTAAATTATCTTTCCAAAATGTCCAAAACTATTTTTGTACCTGTACCAGTATAGAAATTATAGCGTTTAAAGTGGTCACACCTCCAAATTTGAGGTCACCCACTTTGATGGGCTGTAATTCAAATGGAGTGAGAATAGACCCCCCCCTGCCATACAATTTCTTTTACGGCGGAACTTCAGGAACATGCCCTTAAAGGATTATACTGCTAAACTGGGACACCCTGTATACGTATTTATATATTTTTTTTTTTTTACTTTTATAATAATCTTGCTGGACTTTATTATAATCCTGACTCTATTACTCTCATTTCTTTGAGATGTTCTGATATTGTTCCTACAGGATCTGAAGCTCTAATATGCATAATTCTTTTACCATAAAGTGTTTCAATTTTTGGTTATATATGAGTATGTACATGTTATTTATTGACGATGCCTTCTTTGTTAGGAATGTGATCAAAGTGTTCACCTACTTCTGAATGGACAGTTTCATTTTCTAAAACTTGCTTAACATCAGTGTTTGCTTCTTCAATCTATCTTAGTAAGTCATAAAATTTATACTCTTGATACTTAGGGTATTCGATGTCCTATTGTATTTAAAGTAAGCACCACTCCATATCCGTTAATAAACAACTTCGTTAATGATCGTTAAGAGTCCTTCATACATAGTAAACCGGTTGTTTTTCTTATGTGAGAACACCCCTGACGACGAAATAACTTGCATCTGCATATAAATGGAATGGTTGTCCAAATTCTGGAAACATTAAAATGGGGTGTGCTACCAAATTTAGCTTGAAGCTTTCAAAGGTATTACATATTCAAGATTATTACGATTTATCTTAGTGTATTTAAGATACCTGGTCACTGCATATGCTATTTTTGACATAATTCTATAGGAACTTTCCGTTATATACGGAAAACCTCTAAGTTCTATTTCCCTTTGTGGTAGTGCAAAGTATTTGATTGAACTTACGGTATAAAAATTTGGCACTGGGTCGAAATTAAATCGCTTTCCTTAACTTATGAAAGAGACAATCTATATTTGGTAAAGAGAATCGATCATCTTCAATAGTTTCATTTAACACTCTATAATCAACACAAATATCATACTCCAACTGACCGGATAGTGTTTTTTTTGCAACGATCGCGGAATTCGAAAAGAAGCTCTATTTTCTAAATCATTTTTATTGTGTTTAAACTTGGTGATCGCTTACTAACTAACTTGAGTGACTATTCGTCCCTCCCTTGAATCTATTTTTAATTTGCAAACTCAACTATTTGATAGTCAGCGATAAATAAAATTATAAAATTAATTTTATAAATCAAATAAATTTACAAAAATAATAATAATATGAGATTAATAAAAACAGGAGTTGCTCCTTTTCATTTTTGATTCCCAACTGTAATACAAGGTTTAAATTGAATAAATTTTTTTGTTGTATAGACAAATTTACTTTGCGCGTGCAGTAAATGTTCGTTGCACTTATCCGAGCTGCAAACGAAAGCAAAGAAAAATAACGGAAAGGAAAAAAAATTAAGATTTGAAATTATATAAATTGATCCGCGTGGATCTGGTCGGGATATGTTACCTCTTCCCCGTTAAATTGAAAATTCTCCAGAATTTTTGGAATTCCTAATATCTTTAATTGTAATCTTTAGATCAAAAGGGTAAAAATGAATATCTCAAATATTAGTATTAAAGCTGAGGTAGTAACGTAGTTGAAATTTTTATGAAAGCATCTTTATCTAGAATAATAAAAAGTTTTAGCACAAATTCTTAAAAAATTTTAAGCCTTCATTATAGAAGAATCTATCGCTAAATTTGTATTAAAAAAGGTTTGATTTAGTATTTCTTTCGGATAATTACGAGTATTAGTTATAAAGAAATAGTTTTCATTTTATTTCATCTTTCGAATGTCACAATAGTTTAATAATTGTTCAATACTCATATTTTTGCGAAGTACAGTACAATACAGTTAGATAGATAGATATTTATTGAATTGGTAAAGAATATTTTTGGTTTACATTTTTTATATATAGCACAGCTTGAACGAGATATGATATATACATCTTACTACTGGAAAAAGGTATTTTATAATAACTTTGTGATTGTTGAAAACAAAAGTTTGTTGATTTGAAGGAAAACAATTAAGAAAAACCTTCATATAAAAAGATAAAAATTTTACAACTTAAATAGTTCATATGAGATTAGGACTTATGTCACAGAGAGAAAATGAAACGGAAATATAAATTAACATTAATAGCAACATATCTGCAAATTAGAACATATGCATATGTATAAAAATAAATGAACAATTAAATAAATAAATAAATAAACAAGTAAATAAATAAATAAATAATTAATTAATTAAATAAATAAATAAATAAATAAACATAAATAGTTATGCAAACATGTGAAAAACAAGATAACGAAAAAAACAAATTGACAATACAGTTTCATATGGACAATAACTTAATTAAAGGGTTTTCGGAAGAAAGACATTTTTAAAAGAATTTTTTATTGACAATTTAAACTTTTCTTGCAACAGGAAGCACTCTGGCTTTTTCATAGAGTTCACAGAGTTTTGAATAAAACCATGGAAGATTTAACATCATTTTCAGAACTTTGTTTTGTACAATTTGTAGTTTCTTTATATGCATCTGATTGTGACCGGGGTAATTGTGCACCCCACACAAGAGACGCGTATAAAATCATAATTTATAATTTTGTTTTCGTTACTAAGTAATGATTTCCGGTTTATCACAATTTATCGCATTTTGGTGGCAATGTTAATTTTATTATTTATGTTAGCAGTATGCATTTAAAACGTTAATGTTTTATCTAATCTAACCCCAAGATGATAAACTGTATCAGCCCAATTGATTTCTGTATTATTAAGCAGTAGATTTTTGCTACGTAAAAAGCAATTCTTTCTTTTTCCCGTAAAATAAATAGATTGAGATTTGTCAGCATTAATTTTGACTTTCCAGTGCTTGCAGTACTCAAATATAATACCAAGTGGTATTTGCAGATTAATCTCTATGATCCCCGTAGTTCATGTGAGGAAAATATTGCTATGTCATCTTCATACATGGCATATTTACATGCGGGCAAGTCAAGGAAATCGGCTGTAAAAATATTATATAATATAGGAACAAGTACTGATCCTTGGGGGACGCCTGCTGGTATCGTTCTTCTTGAAGAAAAAAACATAAAATTAGTTTTATTAAATATGGGGGGCATCTTAATCTAATTAATTTACGTATATATTAGTACATCGTGCCACACTGAATCGAAGGCTTTCTCGATATCAAGAAGCACTTAGAAGATGGATTGCTTAGAAGATAAATTGCTTTCAATATGGTTACAAATTCGAAGCACTCGATGAGACGTGCTATGAATTTTCCTGAAACCAAATTGTTCCAATCTTAAAATATCATGCATAAAGAGGAAATCTTGTATTTTTGTTTTTATTACTTTTTCAAGTAGTTTACTGCAACTACTAAGTAGGTTTATTGGTTTATAGCTTTTAGCATTATTTGGGCTTTTTCCTACTTTTAAGATTGGAATAATTTTAGCGACTTTCTAATCGTCAGGAAAGTATTGTAAACTTAAGCAAGCATTAATGATTTAAAACCATTTTTGGGTACTTGCTTAAGTAAAGGGTCCGCCATCTCACGTTTTTTTTCAACTAGTGCTTATTTCATGAATGGTAACACTTAGCTCATGTCTGATTTGACAGATAATTAGTTTTATCCTTCCGCTGAACGAATATGGTTGAAGCCAACTAACCATCCAATGCATTTTCGCTTCGCTAAGTGGGCCTGCGATCGACTTAGAGAAGATGCCGATTTTGCCAAAAAAAATCATCTTTTCAGATGAAGCTCATTTTGATCTTGGCGGGTATGTAAACAAGCAAAATTGTCGCATTTGGGGCACGCACGCATACATTGAAAAGCCGATACACCCAAAACCAGTCACTGTTTGGTGCGGATTTTGGTTCAGGGGCATAATTGGGCCATTTTTCTTCGAAAATGAGCAAGGAGTGGCCGTTACAGTCAATGGCGATCGTTATCGGGCCATGTTGAACGAATTTTTGTTCACAAAAGTTGAAGAGGAGGATATTGGCAACATTTGGTTTCAACAGGACGGCGCACGTGCCACACAGCCGAAGCTACACTCGATGTTTTGCGCCCTGTTTTTGAAGATCGAATTATCAGCCACAGAGCTGATGTCGTTTGGCACCTCGGAGCTGCGATTTGACACCGTTGGACTATTATCTGAGGGGTGCCGTAAAAGATAAGTGTTACGCCGATAAGCCCGAGACAATTGACGCTTTAAAGGACAAGATTCGTGAAGCCATTGGTGAAATACAGCTGCACACAATCGATAATGTGCTTAAAAATTGGACCGATCGTGTAGACTATTGCATAGCTAGCCGAGGCAGCTATTTGAATGAAGTTATTTTACATTATTAACCGGAAGGTTAAAACTAATTATCTGTCAAATCAGACATGAGCTAAGTGTTACCGTTCACGAAATAAGTACTAGTTGAAAAAAAAAACGTTAGATGGCGGACCCTTTATTTGATTACACTGGTCTACAGAAAAATTGCCTTTTATATGAAAATGTACTAGCTTTATAATATTTCAATCGCGGAATTTAAATATACAACTTAATACTCATAGCTAGCTCTTATACTTCATTTATGCCATATTTAAGATTATAGCGGGATCCCAATATATTTATCACAGTTATGATAACAGTTCTCAATATTTAGTGGTAACCCGTGTAAATTTTGTTATTACTTATTTGTTTGTTGTGCCTGAAGCGTGTTGTTTTGATTATTACAACGTGATTTCTTTTCGAGTTTTTTTGTCAAATTTTTAGTAAAAAATCTACAGTTTTCACTATGTCACGTAATTGTATCAACAGTGCGTACAATTTTTACTACATATGTATGTGGTAAAGTGACCCTTAGTAGCCAAAGATGCACAATAACTCAGCGATTGTGAACAGCTTACTTCCATTATTTTGGACTTAAAATTAGAAACCAAGATAAATCATGGGTACCCCATTTTAGTTGCAGTACTTGTTCTACTAATTTGATTAAGTTGCTAAACAAATAGAAACGTTCATTGCCTTTTGGCATTCCAATAATATGGAAGGAACCTACTAATCATGAGAAAGATTGTTACTTTTGCTTGACACCACCCATCCAGCATGGTACCTCGAGAAAACAGAAGCGGAACGTGATATACCCTGACGTTGTATCTGTAACGCAACCAGTACCACAAGGAACCGATTTGCCTGTTGCTCGACCTCTGGAAGCCTGCCAGCAGGATACTGAAGAAGAGATTGATTTTATGGAAGTTGAATACAATGAACCTTCAACCTCACAAGCGTCACAGTTTACGGGTGAAATATTGTTTGTAACGAACTTCGTAGTAGAACTTGATGCCCTGTTTTAAATCAGAAAACCAACTTGTATTTTGTCATGACATAAATGGCTTGATGAAGGCTTTGTAGATTTTCCACAGAAATGGAGACTGTTTATAGACGCCTCAAAATTGCGTTTGAAAGCTGTTCTTCTCCACAACGGTAACACACAATCTTCGATTCCATTATGCCCCGCAGTATATACAAAAGACATATGAAAATATGAAATTAGTTTTAGACGCTATTTCATACTCAGAGCACGAATGGCAGATTTGTGGTGATATGAAAGTCATAGCCATGCTGTTGGGTTTGCAAATGGGATATACCAAGTACTGTTGCTTTTTGAGTGAGTGGGACAGCCGGGCTAGATCTTTACATTATATAAAAAAGACTGGAATCCAAGACTAAGTCTGCATCTTCTAGAAAAGAACGTCAAACACCTTCCTCTAGTGAATTCCCCAAAAAATTGTTTACCACATTTACATATTAAATTAGGACTAATGAAGAACTTTATCAAGGCTCTCAATAAGAATGTACCAGCATTCAAACACCTTCGAAGTATATTTCCAGGTCTCAGCGACGCCAAAATAAAAGAAGGAATCTTCATCGGGCCTCAAATAAGACAGATTCTAAAGGACCAAAACTTTGATTCAGCATTACAAGGCTTTGAAAAAGAATCATGGGAGTCTTTTAGGGCAGTCGTTCATGGTTTTTTGGGCAATAGCAGAAGTGAAAATTATATTGAACTTGTGAACAAGTATCAACAGTATAAGTATCATAAGTACCAACATACGAGGGGCATTCAATATATTCTCGGTATCGATATGAAGGAAAATGCGAATTCAATTTAAATTGTTTTTATTTTTCAATATAATCTCCCCTAACATCAATGCATTTGTTACATCTTGAGATAAGCTTTTTTAAACCCTCAAAAAAATAAATTTCCTCTTTCTCTGCAAAATACCCATTTATTGCCGACTTGAGTTCTTCATCATCCGAAAATCTTTTTCCACGAAGACATTTTTTCAAATCCGGAAACAGGAAATAATCACTAGGGGCAAGGTCTGGACTATAGGGTGGGTGTTGGATTTCTTCGAAACCACAATCTCGCGCAACAGCCTTGGAAACTCGCGCCTTGTGAACAGGAGCGTTGTCATGAAGAAGAAACACACCCGCTGCGAGTTTACCCCGTCTTTTCTTTTTAATTTCCTCCCGCAAATTATGCAAAGTGGTGTTGATGGTTTCACCTTTTTTTGTACTCAATGAGCAAGATTCCCTTTGAGTCCCAAAAAACTGTGGCCATGAGCTTCCCGAGAGACGGAGTGACTTTGAACTTCTTCGGGGGGTCTGTTCCTTTTTTATGCCACTGCATGGACTCTTGTTTGCTTTCAGGGTCATAGTGGTGGACCCATGTTTCGTCCCCAGTAACAATTCGATCCATAACACCGTCCGCGTTCTCACTACACATCTCCAAAAGCTCTCTACAGCATGCGATTCTCACTTTTTTCTGAGGCGCTGTGAGCATTCGTGGCACCCACCTTGCACTGACCTTTGAAAGGTTAAAATGGTCATGAAGAATGGTGTGAATGGTACCAATTGAAAGCTTGGTGATCTCTGCCATCATTTTCACCTTTATTCGGGCATCCTCAAGAACAAGTTTTTCGACTTCTTTGATGCTTTCTCCCGTACAAGCAGTAGCCGGGGCGCCGGAGCGGGGGTCGTCTTCAATGCTCTCTCTGCCTCTCTTGAACTCACTTGACCACTTTTGCACAGTTGATAATGAAGGTGCGGAACCCTGGTAAACAGCCACCATCTCTTCATGAATAGTTTTTTGACTTTTTCCTTGCTTAGTAAGAAATTTAACTACAGCGCGATGCTCAATTTTCACCATCAACGTCTCAGTTGCCATTATGATTCTGTTTAACTAGAGATAAAACGCGAATTAATAATCACATTTATATGAAATTGTACATGAATGCACTAAAATAATAGTATTACTTGATAAATAAGTCAATTTATATATACAACCACAGCTTCACCCCGATACCGAGAATATGTTGAACGCCCCTCGTATCATAAGTATCAACAGCTAGGTTGTCCCTAAAATACATTTTCTTCACCCTCATTTTGATTTTTTTTCCCTCCAACTGTGGAAATGTAAGTCACGAACATGGTGAACTATTCCACCAAGGTATATTGACGAAGGAAAAGAGATATCAGGGCCGATGTAATGCGGCAATGTTAGCGGACTACTGCTGGAACTTGAGACGAGATACCCCTGAAAGTGATTACAACAAGCGAGAAAAAAGAGAAAATCTTTATGAAACAGATCAAACATTTTGTAAATATTTCAAAATTATAAGCTTCATGTAAATGTTTAAAAAATAAACCAATGTGAACAACGTTTTCTTTTTTAATAAATTGTTTTTGTTCTTTAAAATTTTTATTAAAGTATTTTCTTATACTAGTTATATTTTTTAAATTAGAGCTAATTTGACAAAAATACTCGTATGTATGTTTTTGTATTCGTGACCCCATATTAGTATAAAAATATAGGATTTAATTAAAAGGCATAATACATTTTTTCTTTCTGTAGACCAATGTTATTTACCTTATAAAGTCCATGGAAGTTCTTACACCACTTCTTTTGAATTCATTTATTGTGTCTTCAACTGTTGCGTCTAATGGTGAAGTGAGTGCTACTGATTCAGATTTACTTTCAGGGGTAAAGCAGATTTGACCCCCATATTCTAAAAATAGAATTTGTTTATTTTTCTTTTTTAGAGTTTTGGCAATTTTCCAGAAAGGTTTGGACCCTTTATCGAAGAGACGAAGCTATTCGTTCCATGCATGGTTTCGAAAATGTTTTATTTGATCTGAGATCAATCTACTTAAAAAATTCATT
Organism: Volucella bombylans; assembly: GCA_949129095.1. Taxonomy (NCBI): domain Eukaryota; kingdom Metazoa; phylum Arthropoda; class Insecta; order Diptera; family Syrphidae; genus Volucella; species Volucella bombylans. Next base: position 244,086,967 of record OX422140.1, read on the forward strand.
TGGGTACGATAACGTTGCCGTTGCCTTCTTAACCCTTTTCGAATTTTTATAATGTTGAGGACAGTGCTAGAGTAAAATCGATCTTCTGTTAGGGGAACTGATGCACTTAGATTTCCCAAGATATTTGAAGTAAGTAATAGTAGGTGATTGTCGATTTGTTCGCGGCTTACACACTCTAGTGGATTAACTATGTAATTTTCTAGACTTGAGTTAAGGTGTCGCCTAAAGTGTACCCCGTTGGCTTTCTTAAAATCTAAATATTGCACGTTTTTTAAACTGGCTCTAAAACTAATATCACAGTAAACAGTAAGGTGGTTTGAACTGAGCGCATTAATTGCTACAGGTTGTGTAATAAGATTTTAGACATTAGTAAGAAACAAGTCCAGTGTCGATGGAGAGGACCTCACAGATTCAGGAATAAAAGTCGGGCTGTTGGGATATAAAATATTTATTAGGTATCTCATTTCGATGTATGAAAGAATATTTCCACAGGAGTTGGCCCTCTGACATTTCCATCCACGATGTCTGCAGTTCAAATCTCCACCTACAAGAATTGGTTCGTTACAGTTAAGTACTTTTATTAGATCATGTTTGAACAAATTTGCTTTATGTTTATTCGAATTTCCACCAGGAGAATATACTGAAAATAATTTTAAACGAGAAGAGTCTTCCAACAAGATTTCAACATCAATTGCCTCAATAACTTTAGTATTAATTACTGGCAATAAAGTGTATTTGATGTTTTCCTTAATAACAATGGCAATGTCGCCACCTGCTCTATTTACTCGATGAAACCTATAACAAGAAAAGTTGGAATCGGAGAATCGGACGTCATTACTGAGCCACGTTTCACATACAAGACTTACATCAACATTTGGTATGCAAAGAAAGTTGAGCAATTCTGTACACTTATTTCGGATGCTTCTAGCATTCCAACTTAAAATCTTCAACGAATTATTATTAATATTATATGACATTGGAGTAAAGATGTTTTGTAGCAAGCTGTGCTATTACATTGAATTGTTGAGCTTTTGTTTTACATTCACTCAATTTGGAAATCATTTCTGTTATTAGAGAAGAAAGCTCCTCGCGAGAGAAAAGCGTTGCAGACGAAGACTTCTTTTGTGTGGGTATTGGTGCCTGAATTATCTGATCTTCAGTTAAAGATGACTATCGTGGTACAGTTGCTGCTGGCGGTGGTTGATGACGAAGAGTTGAGCGCTTTGGGAGACAAGGAAACTCTTCGGTGCAGAGAAATTTGTTTTTTGTGAGTCAATGGCAGTGAAAAAGAATTATTTTTGGATAGTTTTTCTTTCATTTCATTATACTTAATGCGATTTAAGCAAGTTTAGTCTGTGGAGCGGTGGTTGCCTTTGCAGTTTGAGCACTTAAATACGAGTATTCCTTCAGAGGAACAGTTAGATGTTTTATGAGGTCCGGAACAGTTGCACAATATGTCTTAGCACTGCAGTTTCTCTCACCATGCCCGAACATCTGACAATTGTGACGTTGTGTAAATATTAGAACGACGTTGAAATTCCCACCTGACTAGGGTACGAAACACTTATCAGATATTTTTACGCAAATCGGACAATCTCACTGTTCCACTATCGATATAAATGATATAAAACACATCATTATAATTTTCATTTCACATAACATAACATAATTTTCGTATTTCTTTTTAACTATTTTAATTTCTTTGCATTTTAAACCCAGTGTTACCAGCTCTTTTTTAAGCACTTCAATATCTATTTCGTCCAAACCGAATAAAACAGCTTTGAATGATCTTTCGCATTTAAAGTCATGCGCGAAAAATTGGCACTGTTGAATTTAAGTTCATTATATATAATTTTACGAGTATATGAGTCCACAGACTCGCGAAAGATTTTAATTCCTCTAGAGATTTTTGCACTGAATAATATTTAACATTCACGTTTTTGCATAAACTGTGAACATATTCACAAGTTTTTTTCAGAACTTTAATTGGGGGAATCGACACTTTATTTTCATGTTGCTGCATAGCCAAACTCGTAGATTGGCTATGCTCCATTGTCTGTATCGGAAAGGCACTGCAAATGAGTCAAAATGGAGACATGTCAGAAAGATGGACTTTCTTAGACAGAAGATTCAAAATCTTCATCACTCGCAGATCGATCACCCTTTGTAATGATTGCGTTTATTTTTTCTACCCAGAACACTTCAATTATACGTATTTCAGAACATGTCAGTTACGAGTGAGAGCGCATAGAGAACTGTACAGTATAGTTTATTTTTTTTTAATTCACAATTATTGTTTGTAATGCAATTACTGATTGGTAGTTAATCTTTATTGTAAAAAGTCGTAGTATCGTATTTGTACTTAAGTTGATTAATTTCTAATTGGTTCTTCAATTATTGGTCTTCAATTAATATTTCCTGATTTGTTTCTGTGGTTAATGCTGTAATAAGTTTATAATCTACAAGTTTATAAGTATGTGTTGTATTTTAACAATGCTACTTTTAAAGTTTTTAATTTATGAAGATCTAATTTAACATGCTTTTCTTTTGTAGTAAGATCTTTGTATGTCTGAATTAACTGTTTTCAGTTTGTTTCCATAATGCTATCAAGATTAGTGATTCTGTCGTTTATTTTTAGTTAGTTTAGTTTTAATTGCATTTTATTTTCTTAATCACTAACTCTTACATACTAACAAAAAGTGCTTAAATGCTAGCTTAAAAATACTTACAATCTTATACTAACTTACTGGCCCCACACAGGCACTCTAAGCTACTCTAAAACTTATATCTATGTCTTTCGACTTTACTTACATTTTATTTAGAATTATTTATATTGTATACTTAAGGCTAAGAAAAAATATTCGGTAAAAAAAAACTTAACATATGGACTTTTTTTTATTTTTTTATAAAACTTAATATCTAACTTAAAATTAACCTTAGTCTATTTAACCTACATACACAAAACACACATACACACACATAGACATTATACACAATTATATACATATATTAGTATATACATTTGTATACACTAATACATGTATATATTTCTTAAGTGCTAACCTAAACCTATGTAAGCTGGCCATCGCTATTCACAGAGCAAATAGATTGGTCAGCTCTGCCTCATTAGTGAGGCTGGTCCGTAATTGACGGAAACGACGACGAAGCATCTTCTCTATCATTCAACCACCAGAAATGTTGGTGCTGCCGAACGAAATCCCTCTTATCGCGATTCCCCACCGCCCTACTGAACCTGAGTCGATCCACACTGCCATGTGCGATATATATATACCGCTGATATATCCTGGACCAACCCTTTCTGATCTAGGTAGAGGAACGCTTCCGGTGGAACGAAGCCGTCAGAGCGCACACTCTCGTGGTAAAGGTAATTGGGGTCGTAAGCCCCAGATATCAGGTTATTCGTCGAGGTCATTGCTCTTGCAATGTGCCTTCGAGTCAGCTTAATTACGAGTTGTCCACTCGTATTAGGTTCGTCCTGTTGTAAAGGACCTCATTAGGATAAAATTTCTTGTACTCCTACTCTGGTGTTCTGTACAAGCGAAGGCCCTCTTAAACACCCGAATCTTTTCCATTAAGCTTGCTCGTACATTGAACCACACGGGACAAGCAAATACCAGCATGGGCCTGATAAGGGCCATGTAGCAGATTACCTTTTCCCTCGCATCGAGTTGGCTGCTTTGTAAGGGCAAAAGCGCCTTTAGCTCTGGCCAGAGCAGCATCTACATTTTTGGCAAAATACAGAAACTGATCTAGCCAGATTCCAAGGTATCTGACTACATTTCGACAGGCAAGAGGTTGTTCGTGTTGTCCAATGATAGAGAACTTTCGCCAATTTTTTCTGGTATCCCTAGAGGCTCCAGACAACGGCGTCCTAAAGAGAAAGGTTTCCGACTTCTGAAAGTTGATTTTCAACTTCCAGTCATCGCAAAATCGTCTTATCTTATCGAAGTCACTCTGCAAGAGAGTATTAATAACCTCGATTTTTGGACCTGATCTGTACGCTACCAAATCGTCTGCGTACGCAATAGTATGGGGAAGTGAACCTATTAAGTCGCTTGTATAAATGTTGAATAGGATCGGCGAATTGACCGCGCCTTGCTAAAGACCATTTTTAATATGAAATATTCCAACAGAAGTCACATCACCATTTTTCACGATGAACTGTCTGTTGGTTAGCATGTTATAAAGAATGTACAAGAGTGGTTTACTGATCCTCAGCCTAGTCAGCTTATAGAAAAGACCCTCTAACCATACGGTGTCGAAGGCCTTCTCCAAGTCAACAAGGCAGGCACCAGTGCACTATTTCTTGCCTTTGTTCCATTGGATATCAGAAACCAGTTTAGACGCGGCATGAGAGATATCATGTCCCGCCTTAAAACCGAATTGATTATCCGGAACTATATGTTTGTCCTCAACCCACCTAGACAGAGCTCTATTGATTACTTTTTCAAAAACCGTACTGACATTCGGAAGGAGACTTATCGACCGGAGATTCGCCGGATTGGATATATCCTTTCCCTTTTTGGGGATAGGTTGAACCACCGCCGTTTTCCAATGCGCTGGATAATGTCCATTATTCATTGCATTATTAAACAGGGTGGTCTAAATGTCCACCGCTTCTAGAGGAAGATGTCGAAGCACGATGTTCGGAATAACATCGGTCCCACTGATTTCTTAGCCCTGATTGTGTCGAAGATCTCATGGAGTTCTTCCTTCGAAATGAACGGGGTAGGTCACCCTCTCTGGCAATGACATTATTTGCCATATTTACTTCGCTAAACCGGGTGGAACCAGAGCCCTCGGATCGCCAGTCCTCTACTTCATTTCGAATGTAGCAGTTGTGCACCAAGACGCGATTGTCCAGGTCATAATTAGGGCCAATGATATCAGTGGCCTTGTATACTTCCTGGAAAGTCGCCCCTATGGTCTCAACCTTCTCCTGCGGATCCTCGATCACAAAGAAGTCGTCATCATCAGCGGCCTCATTTGGATCAATACCTGCTATTGTCAGTAACCGTTCGCTATCTGTTGTCCGGTCTATTTTAAGACATTGAAGGTTGTTTTGATTTTTTCTCCGAAATAGTTTATTGATTTGCGGAAACATACACGAATGTGCGCAGACAGTTTAATGTTTGTAAATTCGTACCTGTCAGTCGTATACGTTCGTCGTACAGCAGTAGATCCAAATAAGACCCGCCTCTGGGAAACGACGGGTTATCCGTCGCTTTAAGACCGAGTCTATACATGACATCGTGCTGACCCCACCAATCGAGTAGTAGGTTCCCTCTAGTATTTGGCAAATAGTTTCCCCAATCTCTATATCTAGCGTTGAAATCACCGCCGATTATAAAATAATTCTCCCCCGAGTCCAGCCTCAGCAGTCGAAAAAGCGTGTCGAGCTCTGTTATGAATAGCGGGGATTGTGAAGCCTCAGGTGCATAAGCAGAGGCCAAGTACAGCCGCTTTCCACTGCGGAGCTGGATGTATATGACCACTGCTTCCAACATCCGGAACCTGCGCAATAGTCCCTTGTACACTCTGTGAAATTGTATACCTTCTTTAATAAAGATCGCGACACCGCCTCCACGTTTGGATCTGGGCCGATTTCTTCTTCTAACAATATAATTATTGTACTCCAGTTTGTATGCTTATCGGTTAGCTTGGTTTCGCTAGCGAAAAGCACATCAGGAGTTTGGTCTTGTAGCAATTTAAACATGGCGGCTCTTCGTTCGATCCTAATCAGTGAATTAACATTCAGCGCAAGGACCTTCAAAGTTTGCTCCACCATGCGCGTACCCATTACGACATGTGTTGCGTTAGGCCTGGCAGCAGCGCGTAGATCTGGTCCACCCGCTTGGCCCCCCTACCTGACACCATTTGGGCGTAGGAAATTTGGGACGTGACGGTTGGTGTTTGAAACCTCACAGGTGAACGTTTGACTTCCACCTTCTGCTGCCGAGCCAGTTTTGCTTTCTTTATGTCAGCGAACTTAGGACAACCCCGATAGTTTGCGGTGTGTCCCACGTTTCCACATAACACGCACGAGAGCTGCGACCTATCGGATGCTCCGTCAACACCCAGAGCACACTCCTCGGAACTGTGGTTCTTAGCGCACTTCACGCATCGAGGCTGCATTTGGCAGTTCGACGCGGCGTGCCCGAACCTCTGTCAGCGAACGCATTGTATAACGCCGTCGCTCCTTTTTAATTTTTCCCAGTGAACCACCTGGTAGTCTAGGACATTGATACTCCTTAGACTATCCAGACGGCTTTCGGGACTGAGCTGCACTAGCCTGGCTCTAGCTGTGGTAAATGGATTTACCCCTACAAACTTGAGTCCCTCGCACTCCTTCCCTTTGAGCAGTGCCAGGATTTCCTCAGGATCAGAAGACGGTTCCAACCCCTTCAGCAGCATCGATTGCCGCTTTTGACACTTCGGTGTGAATGAGAAGTGCTCCGTCGTCGTTTCCTTCAGGAGCTCTTTCACTTTCGCGTAGCCCTCCACTCCAGTGGATGGCATGACGATCGTTCCCCAATCTTTTAATGCTAAAATTGTTACCAATGACCAACTTACACAGGTCCTTGGTTGCACTCACCTCTAATTTATAGGTATTAATAAGAGGTACGAGTACCTTCTCCTTCTTCTGCTGTTGTTTTGTTATTGCTGCTGCTGCTGCTGCTGCTGTTGTTGTTTTTTGTTGTTGTTGTTGTTGTTGTTGTTGTTGTTGTTGTTGTTGTTGTTGTTGTTGTTGTTGTTGTTGTTGTTGTTGTTGTTGTTGTTGTTGGTGGTGGTGCTGCTGTTGCTGCTTTTTTTTCAGCTGCTGTGGTTTCAGCTTTTGTTTTTGCAGCTGTTGCTGTGTCTGCTGCTGCTGTTGTTTCTGCTGCTGCTGTTTTTTTTGCTGCAGTTGTTGTTTCTGCTGCTGCTGGATTTGTTGTTGGGAGCTTGCTACTTCCAATTGCTCCCTCTGCCTGCGTGCTGTTTGCCTTTTCTTAATAGCAAGCACTTTCTCTTCCAGCCTTTGTATGCTACTGGTGATGTCGTTTATTTGTTCATCCTCATCTTCCGATTCGGATGCCGCTAGAGAGGCAAAGTTGTTATTGCCCCCCTCGTAATTGACCTCATCAGCCGTTAAAATGTCATTTATTCTCTTTTTTGTGACAATAGGAGGGATTTTCAAACTCCTCCTCCTTTCAACGGCTTTCGCCACGGCACCGGCAACACTATTTTTTTTTTCCACTTCCGTTATGGGAAGAGCGGAGTGCTCTCCACCATCCATCTAGTTATTTTGTTTTCTTGTAAACACTTTAATTTTTCTTAAGTCTTTTTAAATAAATTAAATAATGATAAGAAAAAGACGTTCGCAGAGGCTGGGAAGTGAACCCACAACCCCGAGATTTGTCGTCCGAGTTTTGCCACTTAGGCTACCGAACACTCGAGCAATTACTGAGTAAAAGTATACTCCTTTTTTTGCTTTTTATTTATTTTTTTTTTTTTTTTTGTCTTTCACACTGTGAAGCCGAACACGAAATGATCTCTACGGTGGTCTATGAACGACTCAGTGATTCTGTTGTTAAAATGAAAGCTTATCTCTATTTGTCTGTTAAGGTTAAAGACTGTGTTGCTTTCGTTTTATTTTACAATTTTGATATATTTTGTTATTTTTTGTCTGCCATTGTGATCTATAGTTCTAAATAGCAATTTATATGTCGTCCATACCATGTTTATAAGTTCTCTTCGTTGGCTTGACTTTTCTGGATTTATTGCGGTTATCTGTGTTAGGTAATATTTTTTTTGATTATGAGGTCGTCTGCTATTTGTAAGTTCTGAATACTTCTTTTATTAAGTTCAGATTCTGTCTAAGTTCAATGGTATTAATAATGTGAATTATTGTTGTTTGTGTCCTTAATTATTTCGTTCTGTCCCATGTTGGATAAAGTATATCCGTTATTAGTTGTCAGTGGAGATATTTGCAATGTTGAAGTTGTTTGTCCCGTTATGATTAGTGTGTATGAAGAACATTTATGTTATCACCTGTAAAGATACGGTGTCTTTTTATATTAATTGGGTGTTCCGCTATCCATTTGCTTTAGCCTATGTACTATATAGGTTCATCTTTAAAGTTGTTTCATATTTTCGTGGAAGTTTAACAGTGTTCGTAGTTTCACCTTTATAGTAGTATTGCGCAAATAGCTCAAATATAGGAGGAAGCCATCGATGTATCGACTGAGCTTCGATACTAAGAGCTGAAGCTTGGTCGTATTTGTTTACTCCAGTGACGTCACCGAAAATTGCCTGTGGAATAACTTCTCAAACTTTAAAGAGAGATGCGGTCTGAACGTGATGTTAGTGGATAAGGATTCTTTCCGAAAACACACATCAGAAGGGTGTTCTTTCCGCACAGCATGGTCCGAGCTAACAAGAAAATTCTCGCGTGCTTGGATTCATAAAACACATATCTTAACACCAGAACCTGGAGAGTCCTGCAACGACTGGAAGAGGAATTTCCTCGTCTAAATGGTGTTTGCTGTAAATAACAGTGCGGTGAAACCGCTAAACGACTAAACAATTTCAAGCTAAATTTACAGGCTAGATATGAATGGTTATTCGTTAACCCATCCAACACCTACACTAGCCTTGCAAATATGCGGGTCTTCAAATGGACAGATAAACCCACCATTTGAAATGTAGGGCAAAAACGAATCAACATCTCACCTAAAAAACCTAATTATACATCACCCAGATCCATTCCCCATTCACATCCAAAACCTGACCCCAACTGGAGCCTTAAAATCAAAATATTTCGCAATCTTTCCCATCCTGTTAATATCCTTAAACAACACCCTTAACGTCTCCCCACTTATGCACCAATTGCCTCTCTTCTATCTAAGCCCCAACAACATTTTTTTAATTTAACCACTTCCCCTGATACGGTCACTGCCAAACCGCCTACACCCCGTCCTATGAATACTAACAACTGCTTTTCCAATACTCTTTGTCTGCATCTCATCTACGCTCCCCTACTCCCCCACGCAACAAACTCCCTCTTACATTTTACTACCAAGACGTCAAAAACTTGCGTCTTAAGACTTATCTAAATCTCATGCCCTCTCTTTCGTCGTCTATTCTCTTACAGAAACCAATCTGATCCCCGACATAAAGAGTCAGGAGTTATTCCGAGATGACGATCACTCTCTCCCTATGGTTAATGATCCTGCCGTCCGATTCTCCACGCTTCTCCATGTCTAGGTATCCTACTAGTTATTTACAATAGGCTTAAATCTTAACTCATCGGTATCTATTCCTCTGTTAAACTTGGGTTTGTTTCAATCAAAATAACACTCCCCAATAGGTCCCGGTACGTTATGCATTGCTATATTCTCGCGGCTTAACCCATCGAATCGTATATCCTTACTAATAACGTGATTGACCAACCGGTTTACCTAAGTGATTCCATCGACGACATCCTCATCTCTTTGGTGACTTTAATTTGCATCTGCTGAAGTGGATTTTATCGTATGATCAATTCTTTTTTACCGCGTGAAACGCTAAGTCATCCAAGAAATAAATTAGTTCAGTAGTTCTGTAACAGACTCAAGCCTATGCCAACTTTCTTCTTACAACATCCATAAAGTTAGTTTTCGCAAAATTAATATATATCTCAGGAAATCTTCCTCTGATTTTACCAAGCTAACTGATGCTTTTTTACTGTGGAATATTTAACTCTATTTCCCTTCACGTACCCTTTTCCCGGCATGAAACTTCATTTGCTTTCCCTCCCTGGTACAACAAATGACTTTACTCTTTACGAAACAAAGAAATATATTATTGGTCATTTTTGTTTACAACAATTCTTATTCTGACTACTCTAACTATCTTAGAACCTACCTCTAATTCACCCAGCTCTATCAGCGCTTTTTCGATACTGCGACCTAATCAATTATCCTAAGACTTTTTATCAATTCGTCAACTCAAAAAAAAATCAGATAACTACCCCATCTCTCTCGCTCGATAATATATCATTGACCAATCCACATACTATTTTGCAATTTCTTCATACCAGACCCCATGTATGTATTTCAAGTACCTTCCCAATTTCTCCGTTAGCCCCTCTCTCAATCAATTTTTGGATCCTACCAATATCGGAAAAAAGTTGCAAAATCTCAATGATGAATTTTTACCCGAGCCAGTCGTGCTCCCCACAAAATTTCTCAAAAAGTGTGTCTCCCATTTTCTTCCCAATTTCATCTACCTTTCACATAAGAGGAATTCCTCTAAGTTTGGAAGATGACTTTTATAACCCCGGTCAACAAAAAGGAATCAAAAAATGAAGTAAATAACTAACTATGTTAAAATGTTCGAAAGTTATTTATATTAAATCCTAAACTTTCAGTGCAAGTTATATCACCCAGTTTGTATGGATTTCTGAAAGGCAGATCAGCTACTACAAACTTAATTTAATTGAATTCGTATCTTTTGCCCTTTCAGCCCTAGAAAATGGCAACGAAATCAATGTTATTGCTACAGATAAAACATCGATAAAACATCTCATCAATTTTGACCCCATATTATTAAAATGGATATTTTCTTATCTGGAAATCGTTATTATAGCGTTGCATTTTAGGTCCGTCCTTAGCCATGTCTGGTGTCCTACAAGGCAGCCAACTCGGTCCCCTTCTTTTCAATTTATCTATAAACGATCTTGAGAGGATTATAAAACATTGCCCAAGTTCTTCAAAACTATGTCTACAAATGACGTTGTCACGTAAGGCCAATAAATCTCCTACTCGACTTTATTTTCTGCATGGTTCATGACCATGGAATGGTCTAAAGAATCTTGTAACTGTTCACGAAATAACTAAACAAACTCGCAGTAATTGAAAAAACTGAATCCGTTGGCAGTCAAATAACAATTAAATAAAGAATTATTAACCCAGTTATAGAAACCATCAGCAGATAACTTGAATGGTAGTGGCGATAGTCATGGAGGTTTTTCAATTCAATTCAATTTATTACAATAACTAATTTTTACATTAAGACATTTACCCAATTTATCCGACAGCTCAATGTGCGTTGTTTATAAATGTTTATATGAAATTATCCAAAATGAGCGAGAGAAAATTGAGAGAAGTTTAACAAAAATCTGGTTGAACTGATGCTTCACACTAACACTGATACATTGTTCTTATTTCTTTCTCTTTCCAAATATTTCATTTGCAATCCCACATTTTAAATACACAACTGATTACCTGCCCGATAATGGAAGAATTCATTCTTTTTATTTCTTTGTCTATTCAAATATTTTGTTTGCAACCCCATATTTTAAATACACAACTAATACGAGTACTTGCCCGATGATGAAAGAATGATAAGAGCGCGAGAGAATAAAATATTCCTATGCGATTTGAAAATGTTTATATAATATTTCAAAGCGGTTACAAATTTTCAAAGCGTTTTATAAGCAGGAATGAACGTATGCGTGTTGACTATTTCAATGCAGTTTGGAGTGGTGTTTATTCGAGCGTATTGTATTGAACCAATGCGGATTGCTTCAACGCAAATTGAGCTGTTGGATAAACTGGGTAATTGTCTCTTATGGTACTAAGTAATAATATTTAGTAACAAAATGTTCATTCCAAAAAGGAAAGAGGAAAAATATAACAAACTAATTAAAAAATGATAAGTTTTAATAGCGATTATAATGATATTAATAAAATAAAGTACTAAAAACGAAAAAGAAAGAAAAAATAAGGGAGAGGAAATAAAATAATTGAGAAATTGGAGAACGGCTGAGGCAGGGTTGATAGCAAAGAGATATGTTAAGAAGAAAAGTACACATACAAGGCAGTTTTGAAGCTAGGAGTGTTTGACAAACACTTTGTATGAGACGGTAAGGTATTCCATAGTCTAATAGCATATATGAAAAATAAACGCGATGAATTGAGGTATTTGTAACGCTGAGTGCTAATGTTGAAAGTTCTTCTGGAAAGGGAAAATTCCAATTTGGAGCAAAAATAACAAAGCAACCCTCTGCATTTATAATTTGATGTAAAAGTACACAATTTCTGAAATCAAGGTACTTTCTCAATGTACATCCAAGAAACCGTCATGAGAATTCCGAGATTCTATCGAATCGTTGCCTTGCATAAACATACCGAATAGCATCATTCTAAGGAACCTGTAGCTTACGAAAAGATAGTGAGACAAGTTCGCTGTAGACAGCTGCGGCATATGAAATAATGGGCATTATGAGAGTGAGCACTAGTCTCCGGCGAGAATTCCTGGTTGAAATCCAAAGTTTACGCAGGCATCCGTGCACGCGACTAGCAACGATGATTATATGGTTATAGCCATAAAGCTTTCGGTTTATGTTGATACCAGGTCTTGTAACCGCCTCAACTAACCTAATTTTACTACCGGCTAAGCGAACATCAAGAACTAGACTTAGCTCAAAAGATATGTTTGATATCGAAATTGCTTAGCATTTTTTTGGGTTCAAAGCTAGTCCATTATTAGTTGCCTTCGCTTCAACAACAGAAGCGAGATCCTCATTTAGTAGTGATACTAGTTCACCCATTTTTTTAACCAGATGAGATAGGTAAAGTTGAACTTCGTCAGCATAGAAATTAATAAAAGCGTAATCATTAATGCACATACAGAACAAAATTGGGCCCAATATTGATCCCTGAGGAAACCCTTGAGAAAGTGGCGGGAGACCTGACTGGTTGTTACTATTTGTGACCGTGCAGATAAAAAGTTTTAAATGAGCCTTACAGCTCTTTCACTAAAACCATAGTAATGGTGCAGTTTCCAACAAAGAATGGCATGATTCACTGTGTCAAAAGCCTTAGAGAAATCAAGCAGGCATAGCAGCGACACATATCCTTTGTCCAAATCTTGCCTGATGTCACCCAAGATTTTTACCATGGCGGAAGAACAGCTATGGTTCTTCCTAAAGCCCGATTGGAATGGGCTCAACAGGGAATTTTCAGCCAAGTATTTCTGAATTTGTGACTCTATTACCTTTTCAAAGACCTTAGACAGGCAAGGTAAGATACTAACAGGCATCGGTAGTAGTGGTATTTTTAGGAACAGGTACAACCTTTGCACATTTCCATGCCATAGGAGTAGTAGATGTTGCTATACAAGAATTGATTATATGTGTTAGACGATCTATGACGTGCGGCAAAATAAGTTTTATGAAGCGTAGTGGCAAGCCATCTTCACGAATAGCATTTGGTTTTAAACCTTTAATAATACAAAGGACATCAACTTCCGTAACTACTTCAAAATCAATTTCCTGTTCAAAGCCTCTGCTGGAGACAACGTCGAACTCGAAACAATCGGCAGCAAAATCATTTGAAACAAAATAGTCGTTCATTTCATCTAAATCTATAGTGCATAGTCACTACTTACACCAATGCCAATTTGGCGTAGATTTCTCCACAGTACCTAGGAGGGTAAGGAAATGCTCAGTTTAGATGAATAGTAGTGCCGCTTAGATGCACGAACAACACCGGTTGCAGCGATACGAGCTGCTTTGTACCTGTTCCAGTTAATCGCGATTTGGCTACGCTTCCACTTACTGTACAGTCCGTTTCGCTACTTTATAACACCAGCCTCCCCTTCCGTGAACCAGGGACAAGCACTCTTTCGGATCGCGACGGTTTTTGTTGGTACATGATCATTAAATAATTGCATTACAAGCATCTGGAAAATGATTAATTTTTCATTTGGATCGGCAACGATTCTGGAACTCAACCATGAGACCGAGTTTGCTGCGGTTGCTAGTGCAGCCATGAATATTGAAGAGTAATCCCTATAAACAAAGGAGCTTGAGTAAGAATTGTGGTTACAGATAATAAGGCTCGGTGGTTCACCTGGCCGGAAACCTGTTGGATAGGAATTATTTACAATTTCAAGGCCACTTGCCGCCGCCATACCTGCGGATCATTTTTAAGCATGTTGGCATTAAAATCACCACAAACGACAATGTTATTATAGAAAAGGGAGAATTCCGATAGAGAAGAGAAAAAATCTACAGTTAAAAAAACACGATTTGGATTGGAGCAGCAAGCAACCAGACATTTAACAGACCTATCAGAAATTTCTGCAATCAAATATTTAACATCGGTTCCTAGCGATTTTTTTATAGCTTCACATTTTAAAGTTTCCCTGCAAATCATACCACAATCTTCCAAACAAATCCGTGTACAAGCAAAGAAAAAGAAAATGAAAAGAGGAAAAGAGATCACAATATTGCAGAGTAGAGATAGAATAAAAACTTACTAGAACTAGAAATATCAGATTTTAAATAGCATAAAATACCTAAATACTGCGGCAGCACCGTTATCGTGATTGAGACCAGCAGGAGTAGCGACGGCGGCGTGTAGATCAGCGAAGCTTTCAATGAGAAAGCGCTTTCCATTTGCGTCTTTTCTCATATAAACATACCCATACTTTGTGTGTGCGGATGAAATTAATTTCTTACGTCCGAGTTCAGTAGCACTCATTGTTAAGCTCTCATTTATGAAACATTAATAGTTATCGGACGATTCGATCCCCAAGTCAGCTGGTATAAGCTTTCCACGATGCACATTGCGGAAATGGGCGGCATACTTGAGAGCTTCATTTCTTTCAGCGCAACTGCAGAATTTGATGACAATAGAAGAAGAGCTGGGGTTGTTGTTCCTGTTCTCATTCAATCGACTTTTTGTGCGAAAAATGTTTTAAGGACTCGTGGCTTGCACTCGATAATATGACAAAAACGATTAAAAATAGTTCTTAAATTTTCGTCTCGGTGTTGCGGTATTCCAAAGAGAACAGCGTGAGCAGCAATCTCGTTCCTCTCAATGCTGTTTAGCTGCCGTTGAAGATCAATTATTTCCCGATTTGTTGCTGTGAGAACGGCGTTGTTATTGCAAGACGACATTGGTGAAGAGTTCGAGTGGTTTGGTGAGGAAAGAGAGCCTTTTTGAAGAGCGGTCGTGAAGCGGAGGTTGATATTGGTATTTTGCGGTATGGTTAGCACAAAGGAATATTTCACGGCTTACTTATTTTGGCATAAATTATGTAGATATATAGCACAAGAGTCCTGTTTAGAATGGATTACGACTATCAGAGATTTCGAACTTAATGCCTACTATTTCACTTGCCACTTTTTATGGGCATTAGGATAAAGTTAATTTGGTTAGAACTTCACTGTGACAGACGATAAAGTCAGGCACCACTATTATTCACTTGGACAACTCATGACCAATTCAAAATTCGAATGGAAGTGGATGTTCATTGTATTTGTAGTTGATTAAAGAATACGGTATGTGAAATAAAAACAGCAATTCCGAAATAAATTACTCCGAGTTTTTTCTTAAAACTTTATAAAGGAAATGTGTTAAATCCGTTTATTGCCCTTTCCTTTTATACAATACAAAATTTAGTCTGTAACAAAATTCCCTTGGTTTGACATTTTGGTGGATTTGGGAAATTCCTTGGGAACAGTGGTTGCATCCAACTTCTGTTGGTGACGCCATAGTCTCCACCATTTCCTCCCCCCTCGATGGAAGAAATCGTTCGTCCATGGCTATTGATGACGCGTCGCTTCAATCATGCTTAGTAAAAAAAACTGTCGAATATTTCTGAACTTCACTGTAGCTGGTACCACAGGTAATAAATCTATACAGATGCCTCATCCGTGTAAAAAAAAATGGTCCACTTTTGTTCGGCTAGCCGACAGGCGTCTCACCAGTTTGTTTTCATTCGACTGCAACAGGAAATTATAAAATTGTTCATGAATTGGTCTTTTGTTTGAGCGTATGGGTATGAATGTAAGAAAGAACAATTAAAAGGCGGGAAAAGTGGAATATTTCGTTACAGTTTGCAATTGAAGCTTGACAAGCAAAATATTATTCGTGTAATTAATCTACAAGCGCGCGAAAAGCAAAACATTCAAGAGAAAATCGATTCCTTGCTTAATATTCATCAAATTGCTACGACATTTTCGAAGCTCATCTTATCACAGGGTTAAAATGAATACACCGAAGAGGAGAAATGGATTTCGCAGTGCATCCTTTTTCGTTCAGCTGCCGGATAGAACTTTTTGCGGTGATCAAGTTGAGATACACTTGCCGATTCCATCTTCATTGCACAGGTGGATTAAAGGTAAAAGTCTGTCACCTGGCTTAAATAGAAATGTTATGCAGGAAATTAAGGAAATAACCCCGAAATTACCACCAAAATTACCACCAAAATAAAAAGAATTTGTGGTTATATTTGACGAGATGAGTCTTCAGACGGATCAAATCTACAATAACTTTAATATGTATGGAGTGCGTGTATGGAGAGTTCGTGTTGTATTGTTTATTGAATGGAGTATGTATGCACTGTATGCAGGGAGTGTGTGTATGGAAAGTTTGTGTTGTTGTTTGTTGAATGGCAATTGTAAATAAAGGCATGTGTTGTAGACGTAAACGAAGACTGATGCGAACTGAATCCAAGCTGTGCAACTCGCTGACATGTGCCACTGCTGACCAAACCCAACCCGCTGACTTCAACGTCAGTTAATTTTGCTTCCAACCTTAATATCTGTACCGCTGACTCTGTAATAAAAGAAGCCTCGGAAGCTGAATCTAGAAGGGCTCTCAACGAAATCATTTGACCTGACGATTCTCTAAGTTTAATCATCTCTGTGGCTAATAAAACCTGAGTATTCTTATGATGTCTCGAATGAAAATTGTTAAGACCTGTACTGGAAGAAGCCTCTCCTTGTGGTGGTTGGAAGTGAGGAGCATTAGCATTCATTGTGGAAGAGAGATAGTTGTGTGCCCCTGATGGATTTGGAACCTGACTGTGATGACGAGGTTGTGCACCTGAAGCTAACTGAGTTGAGTGTAGCAATGAGTGATGAGACTTTTGACAATAATAACATCTTCCATTGCTCGGACCCTGTTCAGAATTATGGCTATAAGCTAGACAGATTCGACATAAACCCAACTTTCTAACCTGCTGACTACGATCTGGTATACTTACGAGTAGTTTGAGAAATTTATTACATATTCTAACTGCATGCTGACCCTTATTACAAATCTTGCAGGTGAACTTATTGGAATTGGTATAGACATGAAAAATAGTCTTACTGGAACAATTACGTGATGAATCTGATGATCGCGACTGCTGCTGATTGACGGTTTATAGTGTTCGAAACCTGCCTTCAAGAAATTGTTTGAACTCTGCAAAGGTAGGTAGTTCCTTGGTGTTTGGTTTCGTTCCTAACCTTTCTTTCTTGATTTTTCGTCGGCAATTTCTGCAAAAGCACGAAGATTATCAGAACATCCCAGTGTTCAACTGGCACATTCAAGTTCGATAAACTGTGCAGTACCTCCGCTGATGTGTCGAGAAGTCCTTTGATTGACTCGGACCGCTCTTGTGAAATTGTTGCCTGATTGAACAAACACCTTAAGCAGAAATTAACCAAAAACCGCTCGTGGTCATGCCGATCCGTGAGAATATCCCATGCCTTAGTGTAGTTCCCTCTATCAATACCCAGATGCGCTAATAATTTATTGGCCTCGCCTGCAACACTTGTCTTGAGGTAGTTGATCTTTTTCTGTCTCTGATAAGGAATTATTAGTATGAATAAGTGAAATGAACCAGTCTTGAAAAGCTCGCCAAGTTCCGTAGCTACCGGAAAAGCTTGGCAAACTAATTCTAGGTAAGTTGATGTCTACTCTTCTTGATGTGATGGTTGATTCTGTCGTTGTATCATCTTCCGTCTGTGTTGAAACCTGAACCTTGTCCATATAATCTAACAAATCTCCCCTATAATTAAAATACAACTCCCTTATTTGATAATAAGTCTCTCTAATTTCATCCAAATGTTCCTTTAATTTTGCATTCCCTACATACTCCTCAAACAATTTTGTAGACAAATCCATAAAGTTTTCTAAACCAGACAATGTACCAGAAAGATAATTTATTATTCCCCATATTTAATAATACAAAATACGAGATTAAAATTAAAAAAGATCCACTTACTGTGACTTGTTGGTTGAAATTTTCCCTTTGCAACGCTTTGCGGGTACTCCGCCCCTCAAATTTTTTTGGCACAGTTTTCAACGGGTTCTCTTATCCGTTCCACCTTACACACATCCAGCGTGTGCTCCGTTTATTTTAGAATGACAATTTGTGTATTAATTTGTTTTTGCCCCATGATGATCACTCGTCGTGATTTTGTGATTTATTTTGATTTTTTAATTTATTTGTGTTGTTTTAAAGCCAATTTGTTACACACACGAAAATGAAAAAAAAAAACAACGAACAGAAAATTAAAAAATGTTCAAAAGATCCGGCTCGAAGGAGCAAAATGTTGTTGATTGAATACGGTATGTGAAATAAAAACAACTGTAAGAGATTCCGAAATAAATTACTCCATTTTTATTCTTAAAACGTTATAAAGAAAATGTGTTAGATCCATTTATTGCCCTTTCCTTTTATACAATACAAAATTTAGTCTATAACAAAATTCCCTTGGTTTGTCATTTTGGTGGATTTGGGAAATTCTTTGGGAACAGTGGTTGCATCCAACTTCTGCTGGTGACGTCATAGTCTCCAGCGGTATTAGATTCGCTTTTCACTTCCGACTGGGTCATGAGATCGTCAATCCTTTTCCTAAGATTATCAAATTGATTTTGATCAATATCCCTCACCACCGGTGGATTAGTAAACTTCCTGGATATATTGTGTGCTGTGATCGGGTTGTTGAGCTTAGTACTTGGAATGAATGAGTTTAGTTATGGTGGTGTTCTAAGCCGTAAGACCATTGGTGATGGCGTTCCAGATTTTATGAATGCAAGCTCCTTTAAACTCAATTATTCCATTGCAGATAAAGCAATGCTACTGGTAACTCAGTGACAAGTAAGAAGACCTGTTTTATTGCGTTTTTATTATTTTATCCGCTCTCTTCATGATTCAAAAGTGCTGTTTCACAAACTTGTTGGAACAAGCTGTACGCACAGGTAATTTCTGGTGTTGCAAGTTGATAACTCCATTTCGGTAAGTGTGACGAATTTTTCTCCTGGCAGAATTACTACTCGATAAGGTTTAGATATACTCACTAAGAAACTTGTGCCGTTGTGAAGAATGGGAACTGCAATATTTCTGAAATGTATTAATTGTAATTGATTATTTGACAGTGGAATAAGTACGCCCTTTGACCGTTGCCATTTTGAACGTGTCTAGGCAAGTTCAACGTTTCCTTGAATCAGTTGCAACTTGTGGTTAGGTGAGGATTTATCTCAGCATGATTTAGGCCAAGTATAACGTCAAGGAGAATATTTTGCATTCGTTCGAAATTGGTGATAATTAAGACTAAATATGAAGTTAAGGATTCACTGTTAACATCGATGCCATCCTTGTTTATTACAACGCCATTTACGCACTGCATCATCTAACTTGTTCACAACCAGGCGCTTATGAGCAAAGGCCCGAAGCGCTGGCAAAACAAATAGGGCTAGAAGTATTGTACTTTTTGAATTTCTGACCTCTTTACTGAAACAGCAACACTGCTCCTGTCGCATCTGTCAGTTGACTCCTGTCAAAATTTAAACTTGCTGCGTCAGTTAGTTTGTGTTTGACAGCTATTTTTATCAGACTACTCACTAATTTCTTGCGAAAAAAAACCAAAAAACCAAAACAATGCAAGGGTGCACACATGTGCAGTTGCCATGGCAAAAATCCATGAATTGGGCTATGAATTGCCCCCTCATCCACCCTATTCTCCAGATTTGGCTCCGAGCGACTACTTCTTGTTCCCAAACCTGAAGAAATGGCTTGGTGGAAAAAGATTTGACTCCAATGATGAAGTCATCTCGCAAACAAAGGCCTATTTTGAGGACCTCGACAAATCATTTCTTTTGGAAGGGATAAAAAAATTGGAGAAGCGTTGTACAAAGTGTATAGAGCTCAAGGGAGACTACGTTGAAAAATAAAATTATTTTTTTATCAAAAAATCTGTGTTTTATTCCAAAAGTCACGGACTTATTGACCCACACTCGTATATAGTAAACAACCCTTCATTAGTTTCCTACTCCTGAGGGTTCTTGATGTTTGTGGGCTTTCGACTTTATTATTTAACCTATTTTGTTTACGATGTGGTGTTTCAGATGAGTTCGTTGATTTATATGGGTCTTCTGTCGGCAAAACACATAAGTTGTGGACGTGCCGTCAACAAAGAAACAAAGAGTTTCTTTTATTTTAATTTTTCTTTATTAATTTTATTTTCTTCCTTTAGTTAACATAGTTATTTAAATTTTCATATTTGGTTATTTTTAAAACTACACACGATCCTTTTATTTTAGTTTTTCTTTATTAAATTTAATTTCTTCCTTTAGTTAACACAGTTTTTTAAATTTTCACATTTAGTTATTTTTAAAACCACGCACGATCAATGTTATCTGAACACTAAAAAAAAACTACTCTCATCCAGACTTTGGTCACCAGATAAGAGAACCCAAGCCAACGACACGTCGAACGCAAAAACAGAAAAACGAGGTACCGTTAATCGCCGCATGGCAGGATGCATCTGGCGAGATATAAATATATGGTACTGTAATATGTTTGTGTGGGTACAAATGATAGAACTTATTCTTTTCGATACAAATCCCTTTATTCAGTACAGTTACAATTCACTATTTAATTCTTTTTCTCAGTACAATTCAATTTCTCAACCACTTATACTTTTCTTATCTTTTACTTAAACCACTTAATCACTTCTTCTAATTAACACTTCAAATTCAACTTTGGAACTCATTTGCATACCTTTGGGATGCTGGTATTTATACTCGAATGACATACTTCGAGAACAATCCTCGCCATCCAGCGTCCCATACAATTTCCAATTTGCTAGAAAATTCGATTCTACTCTCCAGTTGCTAATCCAGTATCGAAACCTTCTAATCTTCGAGTTTCGACATTTTCTGCTAGATGTCGCTGCTCACATTTGAGTGGTTATCACATTGCTCCCTCCCTACAGTTGTTCGTCCCGAACAACTTCGTCATTCAGCATCCCGTTGAAATGACACATTCTATCCAAATGGACCACTTTAAATTTTCCTCGATCCCCACGCTGGATCCGGTAGACAACGTCATTAATGCGGGTTATCACTTTGTATGGACCTTCCCAGTCCTGTTGCAATTTTGGTGATTTGCCTTTCTTACGCTGATTTTTTATACAGCCAAACCAGATCTCCTTCGTTGAAACCGGAAGATTTCGCCTTGATATCGTACCTAGTTTTCATGCGGCTGCTTGCTAGCTTCATCTTTTCTCTGGTGTCTTCATGCAATTTACGAATCCTGCTGCGTAAGTCATTCACGTACTCGTTCACCTCTTTGGGCTCCGTCGGTGGGGATCCGAATTTTGCTTCACTTGGCAACCGAATTGTTTGACCAAATAAGATCTCGGATGGTGTGTGCCCTGTTGAGCTATGGACCGCGTTTCGGTAGGCCATTAAGAAGAGGGGTATGTGTCGATCCCAATCCCGCTGGCAGTTGCTGACAACCTTAGATAGATGCTCATTCAAGGTCCGATTGAATCGCTCGACCATTCCATCAGATTGAGGGTGTAGTGGCGTTGTCCTTGTCTTTCTTATTCCCAAATATTGGCATATTTCCTGGAAGACTTTTGATTCAAAGTTTCGCCCTTGATCAGAGTGCAGCTCCATTGGGACCCCAAATCTGCTCACCCAGTTGTTGACTATCTGTTCGGCTACGGTCTTAGCCTCTTGATTTGGGATGGCAAACACTTCCGGCCACTTACTGAAGTAATCCATGACTACGAGAGTATATCGGTTTCCATTAAAGGTTTCGGGAAACGGCCCAGCGATGTCGATGGCTATTCGTTCGAAAGGTGCTCCGACATTGTATTGTTGCATTTGTCCATGTGGCTTTACTTTTGGGCCCTTGGTAGCCGCACATCTTATGCACTTTTTGCACCAATTCTCGACATCTTGTTTAGCGCTTAGCCAATAGAAACGTTCCCTTACCTTTTCCAACGTCTTATTTATTCCCAAATGGCCTCCTGAGATTCCGTCATGTATTTCATGGAGCACTTGGTTGACTCTGGACCGTGGCACAATTAGCTGCATACGAGATGTTGTCCCATCTGCACTTTCCCATTTTCTCTTCAGCAATCCATCTTGCACAAAAAGCGAGTCCCACTGTGCCCAGTATGCCTTCAGAGTTTGGCTCCGATCTGATATCTGCTGCCAGCTTGGTCTTTCCTCGTGCTCTTTCCAGGCCAATATTGGTTCGATGTCATTGTCTGCCTGTTGGGAGGAACGGATTTCGTCTATACTCCAACCCTCTATTGGCTCAGTCCTGATCATTTGGATAGCTGCCTGTTCTTTTGCTTCTTTACGATTGCAGTGTTCGCATTTTACTCCGCATGGTCGACGAGAGAGAGCATCAGCATTTGAGTGGAGTGTTCCCTTGCGGTGTTGCACTTCAAAGTCGTAACCCTGCAACTGCTCGATCCATCTTGCAACTTGGCCTTCAGGGTTCTTAAATTGGAGTAGCCATTTCAGAGCTGCGTGGTCTGTCCGGAGAATGAACTTTTGTCCGTAGAGGTACTTATGGAAATGCTTCGTAGCCAGAATTAAAGCCAGAAGCTCGCGCCGGGTTACACAGTAGTTCCGTTCAGGTCTGGAGAGTACTTTGCTGTAATATGCGACCACTTTCTCTTGACCGTCATGAACTTGGGAGATCACAGCTCCGACCCCAACATTGCTAGCGTCTGCGTCCACGATGAACATTTTTCCGGGCGTCGGGTAACCCAAGATGGGGGCATTGCACAGCTGTCGCTTCAGTTCTTGAAATGCTTTTTCGCATTCTCCAGACCACCTGAACAGTCGGCCTTTTTCCGTAAGTTGATGCAGGCTCTTTGCAATGCCAGCAAAATCCTTTACGAACCTTCTGTAATACGTGGCGAGGCCCAAGAAGCTTCTCAGTTGGTGTTTATCTTTTGGAGAAGGCCAACTTTTCACGGCTTCGATTTTGTCAGGATCCGTTCTTACTCCTTCCGCTGATATAATGTGACCCAGATATTTTACTTCCGGACGAAACAAGGCACACTTTTCTGGGTTGAGCTTTAAATGAGCACTTCGTAGCCTCTCAAACACTTCTTTTAGATTTTCGCGGTGCTCCTTGTACGTCTTACCTATGACGATAACGTCGTCCAAATATACTAGGCAGGTTTTCCAGGTGAGTCCTTGCAATGTTCGTTCCATTAGTCGCTCGAAGGTGGCCGGAGCGTTGCACAGTCCAAACGGCATCACTGCAAACTGCCAAAGACCGCTTCCTGTAGTGAAGGCAGTTTTCTCACGATCCGCACGATTTATCTCTACCTGCCAGTAACCGCTCTTCAAGTCAAGTGTTGAAAACCATTTCGCTCCAGAAAGCATATCCAAAGTGTCATCGATTCTCGGAAGTGGGTAGCTGTCCTTTTTAGTGACATCATTGAGACGTCGGTAGTCTACACAAAATCTCGTGCTGCCATCTTTCTTCTTCACGAGGACCACTGGAGATGCCCACGGACTTTGCGATTCTTCAATCACTCCCTCAGCTTTCATCTTCGACATCATTTCGGCAACTTCTGTTTGCTTTGCCAATGGAAGACGCCTTGCAGGTTGACGGATTGGTCGAGCGTCTCCGGTGTCAATGTGGTGTTGAACAATATGCGTACGGCCATATTCTCCGTCTTGTGTAGCAAATATATCAGCGTACTCACCGATTAGTTTTTCTGCCAGGATTCGCTGATCTTCGTCCAGATTACAGAGGCTGAGAATTTTGTTCTTGATTTTTATGCTCTGAACTGTTGTGACCGGTTTTGCACCCTTTTTTTCCGTTGTAGTCGATATAGCCTCAACAGGTACACATTTTCCCACTATCTCCCCCTTTTTCACCTTTACACTGAATGTCTTTGGATTTAGAATCCTTACAGGGACCATGTTGTTCTTTGGCTCCACTAAGGTCTTTCCCACCATGAAGTCTCTTTTCTTTTCTGGCTCCATCAAATAGAATCGGTGGCTACCAGGACCACCTTCCACTTCTGCCCACAAAATTGCTTCTGACGAAGGCTCTAGACTCTGATTGCTGCAGATAACGACATTTGAGACTGTGGTATTGGCGTTTCCGTATATCATTGGTATCTCCATGTTTCCGTATTTCAGGGTTTGTGCCCCCAAGTCGACTACAAGTCCATGTTCTCTCATGAAGTCTGTACCAATGATGCACTCGTCACATATGTCAGCTACCAGAAACGCGTGAGTGAATGTTATTCCGGCCAGTTGGATTTTTATGCGGACTTCACCATATACCTTAATCGTTGCTCCTGTAGCTGTTCGCAAGCTGCAACTGCTAGTGTTATGCAGCCAAGACTTCTGCACAAGATTCCTCCTGATGATTGAGGCCGTGGCACCGGTGTCTATTGTTGCCATCCATTTTTCTTTTCCACTGACTACTTCTACTAGAAGGCTTTCGCTGCATCGTTTTGCCAGCGAGACTTGGGTGATGGTCCTGGGGCCGTCGACTCCTGCTACCAACTTCTGCCCCGCGAAGTTGGTGCTTAAGCATTTCCCGACTGATGATTTCGGGAAGGTTGACCGGCTTCTTGATAGCTGTTTCTGCGGGTTTCTTCCTCTATTTGCTTGTCACCACAGTGAGGGCAGTCTTTTCGTCGCACCGGTTCTTTACACTGCTTTTGAAGGTGTCCTATTTTATTGCGTCGAGTATCTCGTTCCTCGGCACTAATTCTTGTGCAGGAGCATTCGACAGATGCTACTTCCCTGACGAAATGTGTTCCCCTGGAAGCCTGATTGGCTGCTTCCATCGCCAGAGCGAAGGCAAGTGCTTCAGCAAGGGTTCTTTTCCCGGCCATCCTTACTGCTGACTGTAGCTTCGAATCTGCAATTCCCCTGATAAATGCATCTTTTGCCATTTCGTCGATAATTTCCTGGCCTGCGGTGGGGTATGACAGATGTGCCAGTCTACTCACGTCTGCTTGGAGCTGCTGAAGTGTTTCTCCTCGTTGCTGCGTTCGGCTTTGTAATTGGACCTTGTAGACCTCCTGCATGTGGCTATCCCCAAACCGTTTCTCGATAGCCTGTACTAAAGTCACATAATCTTTGTGCTTTTCGATATCTACTGTTTGCAACAATTCTGCTGCAGGACCGTGCAAGGCCATTGTTAGGGCAAAGCACTTTTCCTCATTGTCCCAGTCGTTTGCACAGGCAGCCATTTCAAACTGCTTCTTATAAGTAGACCATGAGGTCTGGCCATCGAATGAGGGAGGCTTCAAATCTTTTCTCCTTGGACCGCTTAAAGAACATTCTCGCAGTTTCTGTTTTCGCACTGTGTCGAGCTCTTTTGCCAGTTGCTGAACTTTGCTGTCCATTTCCTCGAATTTTTCGCCAACATTCTTCTCTATTCTATCAAATTTGTCATCAACGTTCTTCTCTATTCTTTCAAATTTGTCATCGATTTCTTCGAATTTTTGCTGGAGAATGTTCTTTTCTTCTTCCAGATTATTCTTTTGTTCATCCATTTTCTGTTGAAGACCGTGCAGATTGTTGGTTTGTTCGTTGAATTTTTGTTCAATGCTGCTCTTCTGCTCGTCCAATTTTTGTTCCAGACTGTTCTGGAGAATGTTCTTCTGTTCTTCCAGATTTTTCTTTTGTTCGTCGAGACTGTTCTTCTGTTCGTCCATCTTTTGTTCCAGACTGTTCTTCTGTTCTTCCATATTTTTCTTTTGTTCGTCCATTTTTAACAAGAGGAGTTGCATCATCGCAGCCATGTCATTGCCGGTACTTGTCTGTTCATCCTCGTCAACATCAAAGGAATATGCATCAGGATCATGTCCCTCGTTGTTCAAAGCCTCCTGAAGTCGGAGCACCAGGTCACTTTTTCCTCCACTGGCGCTGAGGCTTCTCTTGTTCAACTCGGATTTGAGTTGGACGAGGGTCAACTGCAATAGTTTTCGACCCATTCTAGCCTTTTCAAATAGTCAGAAAACACTTTTTTTTTTTTTTTACACACACAATAAGTCCTATCCCACTTCTGACACCAATGTAATATGTTTGTGTGGGTACAAATGATAGAACTTATTCTTTTCGATACAAATCCCTTTATTCAGTACAGTTACAATTCACTATTTAATTCTTTTTCTCAGTACAATTCAATTTCTCAACCACTTATACTTTTCTTATCTTTTACTTAAACCACTTAATCACTTCTTCTAATTAACACTTCAAATTCAACTTTGGAACTCATTTGCATACCTTTGGGATGCTGGTATTTATACTCGAATGACATACTTCGAGAACAATCCTCGCCATCCAGCGTCCCATACAATTTCCAATTTGCTAGAAAATTCGATTCTACTCTCCAGTTGCTAATCCAGTATCGAAACCTTCTAATCTTCGAGTTTCGACATTTTCTGCTAGATGTCGCTGCTCACATTTGAGTGGTTATCACAGTACGTTTCTGTTCCCATATGTGATGACGTATTCATTAGGGTGAGGTACATGAGTAAAGAAAAATAATTGGCAATGTATTAAGTAAATAGCGGAAGCATAAAGTATCCGCAACAAGAACAGTGCTACGAGGTAGGTTTAGGAATTTTCTGAATACATTACAATAACAAATTTAAATATATTACCGGAGTTAAATTTTGTAATTAATTTTTCCACTTCCAGAAGATCCAGATGACCATCTTTTCTAAAAAGATTGATATCGATTGATTTGTCGATATTTATTTAGACTATGTTAAGCGAACTTGGCACAACCCTTTTCGATTACCAATAATCGAAATAAATTGAAAAGGAGCAATATATAGAAAAACAAAGGACTATCTTTTCACCAACTCAACGTGAACACGCGGCAATTTTTTTTTATTTCAAAAATCGAATAAGCTCTGAGTTGAACTCAACACACTACTTATATGCTTGTCGGTAACATCCGGTTCAGAGGTGGCTAGAAGTTGAGCTCCTATAAAAATTGCCAAATGAGATGTTAAAGGAATCTTACCTCGTATTTTATCGAACCAGCAAAATCAACTCCGGTGTAGTAAAACGGTCGAGACGGTATAACCCTTTCTTTGGGTATGTTCAATAGATTTTGGATTAGATTTGACACATTTCATACAATTTCTAATTACTGTTTTGGCTTCTCTTCCAAGGCTCAAAATCTAATATTGCTGTCGAGAAATTGCTACAAGCGCTCTATGAGACACGTGTATATTCGTATTTTGCAAATGCAGTAACAACAATTTTGTAACTATACTAAATTTTGACAATAATATTTGTTTTTTGGCATCTGGTAAGATTTTTGAATTCGCTAGCCACTTCCACATAAGCTTGGATTTTTTGGCGAAATAAGGAGTTAATGTTGTTAAATTTGATTGGGGATTTACACTCATTTCTCTTTGCAATGCCTTGCATTTTTATGGAAATGCTACTCGTTGAGTGTACACCATAAGTAAGCGGAGTCCTTCATGCATCGTGGAGATTGAAAGCTTTCCACTCCTTCTTCAAAGCTTAGAGAACTTAATGTTTTTCATAAATCTGCCACAAAATTAAAATATTTTTGATAATGTATGAAACAAATTTCTATGACTTATTACGGCTCAAAATGGTTGGATCTCACGATCCCATTATAGTCGTGAGCGCTAATTAGGTCTTACGCAATTTAGGCAAAATTTCCAGCAAATTGTACTGATTTGGCTCCCATAACGCTTCGTTCAATTTAAGGAACGTTTGACCATCCAACCAAACTGATGAGACTGCTAGATCTCTCGAAATTAAATCAGCTGAGTTTTGATCTCTTTCGATTTTGAGGTAAAACTTGAAAAGCCAATATTTTTTTTTATAACCGTTAGTATCTATAACTTTTTTCCAATGAGATTATTTCTCTCCATATTTCTGTTTTATAGAAGGCTTTATTTTTGGACACTATAAAATCTTCAAATGCTTTTATGACCTCTGTTTAGTTTCGAAATAACTTCTGTCGACAAAATGAAACATCAGGAGAGTACGGTGGATGCGGATGGATTTCAAATCCCGCCTGTAGCAGTTTTCGCATCGTTACGCGTGATGTGTGGGGTCTAAAATTGTCATGCATTAGGATCGAGCTATGCCTATTTGCCCAAAAAGGCTGCTTTTCAGCCAATTTCGCATGCACTATGTCGATTTCCTCACAATATTTGACTGCAGTTATCATTTCCCCTGGTTGAAGAAATTAAAAGTGAATTTGCCCTTTCGATGTCCACCAGAATGTCGCCATAACCTTTTCTGGGTGAAGACCTAGTTTGTAGGTTTTTTTTGTTTTGGCTTTTCTTCCGCATCCAACCACTGCCCAGATCTTTTACGGCTGCTATAAAAAATCGACTTTTTGCGGCGTAGTTTTCTGCCTCATTTACTTTTTCTATTAGAGGTGGTTGACGACTTATTGTCATGGGAGATACTCCCATCTTCTGTGCAATGTCCCGCACCGTTTTTATTGGGTCTCCATCTGCCGTTGCTTTTAAAATATTGTAGTCAATTACCGTTTCTGGTTTCCCACGAGGCTCGTTTTCGAGGTTAAGATCTTCCAAATGTAACTTAGCAAACTAACGTCGAATGTTGCGTTCGTTTACCGCTACACCTTTAAATGCGTCACTCATGAGAGCTTAATATGGTACAACCTACACATCTTACAAAAACAACCGTACTAACGTCTAAGAAGGCATGCATTACAAAACGGGGAAAACCTATAATTTCTAATTTGAAAAACAGTTCCATGTACGTCACCTGATACTAAAGTTCTGATAATTTCTGACTGGTGAAGTTTCACCAACCTTTCTTTATGTTGTTAAGGAATATTTCTTAGAATATCTGTGGCATTTGCACAAAATTTTCTCAATTCAAAATTACCCTTGCGTAATAAACTGGTGATTTCTTCAAGCAATCTCTTTGCTTTAGATGCCGTTTTTGCTCCTGCCAGAAGATAGTTTACATACGAGTATACTCGTATGTGATTTTTAATAATATCCGATGCCCTTTTATGTTCCTTTTGATTGTCGTCTGCAAATTTTTAAGTAACTGTCTCAACGTGTTGCTGCTCCTGGTGTCGTAGAATGATTGCTCAAATATTGTCCAATTTTCCCAGTCTAGTTTTTGCAGCATTATGCGCACTATAATGCGATCCCAACTGTCAATTAAATCAGAACAGTAGATTTAATTGAGCAGTTAGGAGAAGCCTTTTATTATCATAGCGATCAATCAATGTTTTACATGCTATTTCATAGATATCGTTAGTTGGCTGTAGATGCTGAATGATGTTATGTGCCTCTCCTATTACGTTTGCTCTTAGAAAATATAACTTTGGAGCAGATATTGGTTGATCGTGGATAAGTTGTTTAAACAAGTCATAAAATTGTTTCAGCCGGCAATGCTGATTTTTTTTTTTTTTATAATCAGCGCTCTCAAGAGGTTTGAGTACCCTTAAGGTGATTGTACACAGCGTGGGCAAAGGAAATTTAGGGAGGAAAAAAAGAGAGGTACCGATGTACATTGTTTTTAAATGTTTGCAAGTTATAACGACCAGGAAATTCAGAGATCGGCAGGGCATTCCATAAGCGAGTTGTACGGCTTAGGAACGAATCACGATATTTTAGAGTACGTCCGAAAATGGGCTTGAGGGTATACTGATGAGCATTCATAACGAGACGGGTGTTACGGCTGAAAGTTTGAATGGGCGAAATGATACTGGCGATTGCACTGGAGCACTGATTGTGGAAATAGCGATAAAACAAAGTGAGACACGAAACATTTCGTCGGTGTTCGAGGGTGTCCATTGATTGACTGATATTAGTATCGTCAATAAGTTTTATCGTACGGTTTTGAATCCTATCTAGCAGGTGCAGAGATGTTTTAGGAGCACCTGACCAGATGTGGGAGTTGTACTCCAATTTTGGGCGGATGAATGCCTTATATATTGAGGCCAGATCAGAGGGGGTAAAATATTTCTTACATCGCTTGAGGAAACCTAGACATTTCGCAGCATTTTTGGCGACATCAAATATGTGGTCATTCCAACGTAAGTTGTCATTGACACACATACCGAGAATGGAAAGTTTTTCGGTTTCGACGATGCAAGTGCCATTCATGGATAATGGCTGGGTGTTTAAATTTCGCTTTAACGACAGCAGACAGCATTGTGTTTTGGAAGCATTAAATTCCACTCTGTTGATAGTTCCCCAATTGGTTATGCTGTTTATATCGGAATTCAATGAGCTTAGCATACGCTGCCGTTCTCGTTCTACAGCCGAAGAGCAGGGCCGTGAGTCCGGGAACGAATATGAAAAGCAGAGAGTACTATCATCAGCAAAGGAATATATTAGATTAGAAGTAGCAGTCAAGAGATCATTAATGAAAATTAAAAAGAGTGTCGGAGCCAAAACAGAGCCCTGGGGCACACCAGCATTTTGTAAATATCAGATTTGAAACCGTCCAAAACAACTTGAATTGAACGTTTCGAAAGGTAATTTCTAATCCATTGAAGAAGAGAGTCGTCGATCCCAAATGCACGCATTTTCGACAAAAGAGCCTGATACCAAACTCTGTCAAATGCCTTAGAAATATCAAGTGCAACTATCTTGCTTTCGCCAGATTGATGTACGCTTTGGTTCCACTTTTCAGTGAGACATGCCATCAAATCACCAGTGGACCTGTTGCTACGAAAACCGTATTGCCGGTCATTGAGAAGTTTTCATGTTTCGAGATATTTCATGAGCTGACGATTTATCAGTGTTTCTATGACCTTGGAAAGAAGGGACGTAAGTGTAATGGGTCTGTAGGAGGAGAGAGAAGATGATTCGCCTTTTTTAGGGACGGGCTGGACAAATGCTGTTTTCCATCTGCTCGGGAAGGGTCCTAAAGTGTAGGATTGATGAAAAAGCTTACGCAGTGGTTTTGCCAGCGAGGAAGAACACCTCTTCAGAAGAAGGGGAGATATACCATCTGGACCAGCGGATTTATGTATGTTGAGATCTTTAAGTACTCTTGCTACTACACGAGTGCGAAAGTAGATTCGTCCCATTGAAGATTCGACGCACTCAAGTGTAGGCGGAGACAAAGCACAATCTGGGAGTGTTGAGCTGGCCGCAAAGTGTGGAGCAAGCAGATTGGCCTTATCCAAAGAGCTGATAGCTGGAATGCCATTGTAAATGAGCGTTGGGATGGAGGATGAGACGCAATTTCTAATGTTTTTGACATTTTACAAAGGTCTGCTCTCATTGGTTCGTATATCTTTTTAATTTGTTCGTAATATCCCTTTACGAAATATTTTTCCCAAAGTAGTCACGTATTTCTATATCAGTGGATTCAAAATAGTCTCATTAATCTTCCAACTTTTTCCTGCGTTTCTGTATTTTTTTAGATATTTTATGCACATTTCCATTCTTTCCATAATTACGAACAAGCGTACATATTTCTTTTCCAATCTGTTCTTGTAATAGATTGGAAGGCTCTTCAAATTATTTTACCATTTTCGTTCTTTTTTTATTTATCTAAAACACTACGCAAGAAGGTAAAATTACACTTACACTACCGAATTTGGTTTATTGATATAGGATGGACCCGAGGGTATTAAATCTTTTAATGTGTCCTGTCACTGTGGCCAAAATTGTTCACGAAATAAATAAACCAACTCATGGTTATTGAAAACACTGACTCCGATGGCAGTCAAAATACAACCAAATTCATTTTAAATTTATAATAGATCTACAATGACTATTTTCAAGAAGCTACCGTGTAACCAAAGATGGGATGTAGAATTTCCTTACGCGATCGTGGAAAGAGACAAAATTCAGAATCCCGCGATCTTGGCTTACATGTAGGCGTACACAGAATTGCTTGATGAGAACATAAAGTGCAAAGTGTATTTTGGTCGCATGGTATCTCTCGTTATAAATAAAACTTAATTTAAGTCTCTACAGTAACCCATATGTGACAAAAAAAGTCACTTTATATTACCCTTGTCCGACTCCTTCTTGAAGATGCCAGCCAACTGTGGTCCCCCTTTCAGCGAATGCATGCATCTCGAATCAAGAACATTCAACGTCGGTTGCTTCGATTTTCCCTTCGGGAACTACCCTGGAATCACACTTCTATTTTACCGCCCTATCCTGACATTCTCAGACTTCTTAACCTGTATACCCTATTAAAACGCAGAGACGTAACTGACATTATCTTCAATCATCGACTGCTTTCTGGTTCGGTGGATTGCGCTTGCGCTTCCCTTTACAATTATATTTCCTTCAACACTAACCCTCGTAATTTATGATGTCCTCGTCTTTCCTATATTCCAACCCATCGCACCTTTTATGGCTCCAACGAATCAATCTTCTACATACTCTATAAGGTCAACTCAAACCTCCCCGTTTTTGATTTTAACCTGAGCACTTCTCCTCTCAAACTTGATCTCCTCCACAAGTCCCTTAGTTCATAACCCCTAAACTTGGTTGGTTTTTGAATTAGATTATTCACGTATTAAGCAAAATAAATTGTTAGCCCCCACTAACATAGAATAAAAAAAACTCACACTCTTCCTTGTTATGCCCTGTCGCTCTACAATATTTCCAAAATTTGTGTAAAGACTTCATCTTCGTGTTTTTTTTTTCTTTGTAATCTGCACAATTTGAATGCACTGGTATATCTTTTTTAAGATGAATTTCATGCTTAATAGTCGAGTTTCAGCTAGAAGAGAGATACATAAATACTGTTTTTTCTTCGCGATTGAGGCTGCCGTAAAGTCAGGACTACCTTATTCTATATAAATAATTGCATGACAACCCATGTCCACATTCTATTTTTAGTACAGTCTTATTTCTTGGAGTTATAATGTCTTTCTAATTATCAATGGTTTAAATGATATTTTTCAGAATATCCATATCTAGGAGTATTGTAAATTTTTATTTCGTAAACTCTGAGCGTAAGCTTTAATAAAAATGTTTTTGCTGTAATTGGATTCTTTTGGTACGGGACACAGAATTATGTTGGCACTCTTCCTTTTGTACTATGCCGTGTCAAGTTTATTGTTATTAATGATAGCCATAGCGCTACATGTGTCTATTATAATGTAATGTTCATTCTGATTATAAATACGATTTTGTCTAGCGTTCCCCGAATGTCTCGCATTTTGGTTATCATTATTCCTTAAGTTTTCCGAGATTTCCATATTCTGATTACCATTATTTCGATAAGTTCCTGTATTTCTTTGCTCACTAGAATTCGTTAAATCATAGATCGAACTTACTTTAATATTGACGACTTTTTTTATTAGATAATTATAGGACTATCGTGCTGCTTAAATAATGACTTAGTCTGTTTCCATGAAGTCACCCTATTGCTGACATATCAGTAGACCATGCATATCATGCACGCTTGCACACAGTAGATTAAAAACAACAACGTGTTAATGATTCAGAGCGCTGTTTGGAGCTGTTTAAACGAAACCAAAACAATTTGCTCATGCCTTATGTGAGAGTGGATACAACACGGATCCACTACTATGCTTCGCAGTCAACTGAGTGAAGGATGAAAGCCAACAAAAATGACCGAAAACAAAAATGTCGGGTGGGAATTTTATGGCGTCCCTATTTTGAGATTCGCATGGCATAACATTCATCAAGTACTCGTATCATAAAAGGGTAAAAACTATCAATATCGAATACCAAGTGGTGCTATTGGTGCGTTTCAGAGAAGAAATGGCAGCTCCAAATGAAGAAGAAATAAGTGGTCTTTCACCAAGACAATACACCTTGTAACAAGTCGGTCAGAACGATGGCAAAATTGCATGAATTGCACTTCTAATTGCTTCCATATCTACTTTATTCTCCAGCAACTAGTATCTTTTCACAAACCTCAAAGAACTGCTCACCGGAAAGAGATGTGGCTCCACTGCAGAGGTGAACGTCGAAACTGAACCGAATTTTGAAGGGTTTGACAAATTGTTATGAATGGCGTAGAAATGCTAGTGTGGCGTAGTAATGATTGCATAACTCTAGAAGGAGACTATGTTGATCGAATTCTGGTAGGTACTGAATTTTCGATAGGTCTTTACTTTCATGGCTCGGCTGCCGTATTTTTGCTACTATTGCCAATAAACTATTCAAAGTTCCTAGGTTATATACTTTCGGAATGACGTTTGGAGTTTGATCGCCCACTATCACTTTATCAAAAGTATATTCGCGAAATTAGTGTTTTACACGTTTACGAAGACTTTAAAGGGAGATCTAAGCAAAGCCATACGCTGCCCTATATTGACTTCTATTGAAAGTAACAGCTGTCAAATTTATGCGTATATAGTTGAACTTATAACTACGAGTACATTAATTGTTTCAAAGTAAATGCTGCCCTAAAATTAATGTGTCACAAGTTAGTGAAGATCAAAAGTGATTTCATATTTTTTTAAAGAACTTAGAATTTTAATTTTGTGATAATTGTTTTCAGAAGACTATGTAATTAAACATCACTTTTTGCAAATTTGTATCGTATACTTAGTAAAAAAATATTACAAATAAAAAAAATGCCGGTCATTTTATCTCATGCAAGCAGTTTTTAAGATACGACTGACTTAACTTGTTCAAACTATAAAGCTCAAAAATGCGGTATCATTTTACAACACCCCAATAGAATTAACTACAATAGTTAACAGCTTCTTCGGATTTTTTTCCGTAAAATAAGTTTGTTATTGCGCGATGTCAATCCAATAAAATGTTTCTGCCACAGTAATGGTCAGTGAGCGAATCTCAACCTCGAGTCTTTGCGAAACAAATTATCAGAACTATTATATCATATCCAACAAACCAGGCCGAGGTATTCGAAGCTGCAGGAAATGACTTTGTGGAGAGCATGCCCAACTCATTTCTCAGATCTTGTTAGAAGATTCCATGCCTGGTAAATGGAATCTCAGCACAGTTTTTGCCCGATCCAAAAGAAATGAGACATCCTTAATTATATCATTTATAATACAAGATCCCTCGCCAACAACAAGGCGAGGACAAGGTGACACGCTGTCATATGACTTCTTTAACATCATACTTGAAAGAATTGTGCGGAACTCACAAGCTAACACTGGAGGCGCAATCTTTCAAAAGTCTGTGCAACTACTAGTGTACGCATGGTATCGACATGATTCTATGAACTCAGCGAACGAAGAATCACTTTTGCCAATCGATGTCTTTTTGAGTAAGAAGGCAATTGAGTAGTAAGGCCCTATACCGAAAAACTAAGGAGACTCTATATAATATCTTGATCATCCCAGTCCAAATTTATGGCGGAAAATCTGGACATTATCGAAAGCAGATGAAGAAGTTCACAATCGTTTCGATAGAAAAATCCCACGAAAAATATTGGGTTCCGTTTGCGTTGACGAACTTTGGAAGAGCATAAACGTAAGAAGAAAATAGAATATATTAAATAAATAAATTAAAAAAAAATAACTTCTTACCGAGTTTAAATATTTGGCGCAACCGGTAGGATCAGTTACAACTATCCTGATTCAAACCGAGAAAGTAAATTTCGCGTAAACAATAAATAATTCTTCACCTTTAAACCGCAAAGTTCACGACAGTGTTGAAAAAAAAACACGGGATCAGTTAATTATCAGTTAATCAGTTTGTGTCAAAAAACAATATTCGAGAAAGTTTTGTGAAAAATTGCAGATCCAAATCTAAATATTATCCCAGAAGTATCTAACTGAGATATTCTAAATAGCTTAATGGCTATTGTGGCGAGGATGCCGCAGCCGAGCCATGGGAGTAAAGTTCTAGGGGAGATCCAGTACGTACCAGAGTACGACAAAGATAGTAAATCTCTGATGCATTTTATCGTAATGGTGGAAACTTATCTATAAAATACAGCAGAGGACTATCAATATCATCTAACAAGTGAAAGTAAAAAGCCGAGCAATTAAACTAGAGATCATCAATGGAGTCGCCACATGGGAGCAGGCAAAAGAACTCTTTAAACAACATTATAGCCCTATCATTAACAGCGCAGATCTAACAAAGGAAATCTCCACAATGGAGGTCAGTTCAATTTATGGCTTACAAATAAGTTACAATATAATATCTTAAGTAGAGTAATTACGTATGTAGTGTTCTGTGAAAACCAAGAACTAGAAAATTATTGTACTACTATATTATAATAAATAATATTCGAGAACTAACGATACAAATCTTAGCTTGGGAAATAAGAAACATTTATGATATAGACGAAATAAAGACCATTTTATACTCGTACATTGGCTACGATAAAGGAAACATTAAGATCAAAGAAATAAATAGAACTCCGCCAAATAAAAATAACCAACTTTAATGAAGGCCTTTTTCTTTTTGATTGAATTTCTTATAATAATTAAATTTTTTAAACGCTTGTGTGCTCTTTTAAAATCTCCTCTTTTGAATGATCCTTTATCTACAACTACTAAAAAGTAACGAATAGAACATTCGATCCCATTGGGCGATAGAACGAGCGATCCCGTTGGCCAAATCTCCAGCCGTCAAATAACTCCTGTCAGTCGTCCAAAGTACTAGAATGCCCAACCGAGGAGTTACATTTACCATAAATTAGTTTTCCTTCTTTCCTACATTACAACTTCGATCGACCTGACTTTACAATCGACCTCGAATTAGTTGATATGATATACTTATATTAGGCTTATAATTACCCTAACAAGTGTTGCCTATATCAAGATGCGTCGGATCATTCAGTAAGTTCTCGTCTGTTAGCCATTTTCTAATAAGTGATACGTGAAACCTCAACAATGCCATCGTGTGGCAGCTAAGTGTGTTGACAATTTTCTATATCACTTATCACATACCTGTCATGTGGCAAAGTTTTGTGGATAACGTAAGGACCGCGGAACTTTGGTATAAACTTCTTGTTGGTCCCAATGACCGTATGTACGTTACGTATTACAACAAAATCGCCTTCCGAGTAAGTTTTCGCGGGTTTTCTTCATTCAAGGAAATACTTTAGATTATACTCCTGCGATTTAATGATAGTCTCAGAAGCAGACTACCTCATTCCTTCCAAACCGCGCTCCGAAGATCCACCACATTTTCCTCAAGATATTCTGTTAATTCTTTGCTCCACCCCAAACAGCAATTCGCTGGATGACTGCTTTATAGAGTGCACGGTATTATTCAAACTATATTCTACCCGGACTAACACGCTGGACCAATTGGCATGACTAACGGGCTAACCTATTTTGCTAAGCATGAACTCAATAACCCTGTTTATACGTTCAACTTGCCCATTTGCTTGAGGAGAGGCGACAGCGACCTTGACGTGTGAAGTGAAATATTGTTTTTTAACAGATAGGCTTCGAACTCCAGAGACGTAAAACATGAGCCTCGGTCGGTTATGTCACACGTCGACTATAGTAGCTGAAATGCTATTGTGGAGTTCACAGCATAGAGGCGCACGTATTTCGTAAAAGCATCTACATATTAAGACAAGAATACGCTTTGAGCTTATGGACGGCAAAAGTTGAAAATAATCAAGATGTATGGTATCGAACGGAATTGGTTTTTTAAGGATACTATGGAGGTTATGTTCGTACACAGTTTCGTATAGACCTACCTACTTTGCTCGTCATTTTTGGAAAATAATAATTTTTGTTCAGCTGATCACACGTCTTCTCGGTACCTTTCTAACTTTTTTTCTGTACCCAACTTCCGTACCACTGCATATCGTAATTTTTTCTCGGTTTTGTCTTATCTTTTATTTAACGAACTCCCTCAGTCAATCAGGACAATAACAATACCTGGAAAGTTCCTAAAACGCGTAAAAGTTATTAAGCTGCATTAGAATCTCGTATTTCTGATGTTTTGGTTTAATCTTTGTTTTCTTTCTTTCTTTTTGCATTTTTTACAATTACAATTCTTTCTTTTTTGTTTGCATTGAATTTATATTTGGATTATGCTTCTTGCAATGTTTAAAGTTTTTTTTTTCATTTCTTCTTGCTCTGAATTCTTAAAGGGTCACTCCACCCACTAATCTTTATTTTGTTATGATTTAGCTAATTGAAGTGGCATTCAACTCCATTTTTATTTATTTATAAATACTGAATGTCATTACCTTTTTTTATATTTTGCTTGTTAGAACTTGAATTCTCTTACATTGTATGTATTATTTAATTGTTTAATGAATTTATAAGAATGAAAATTATAAGAATTAAATATATAAATAAATAAATATACGAGTAAATATATATACGGAATCTATCCTTCCAGAAATTTTCCGAGGTGAGGAGTCTACATCGCCTATCGCCCAAAAGACGCAACTCGGTTGGATATTAGTAGGCAAGGTTGCAATGAATCCTCCAAGAAATTTTCAAAGCTTCATACAATGTCTAAGCCTAAAAGAGCAACTAAAGAAATTTTGGGAAATTGAAGAGACGCCATTCAAAACTATGGAATTATCAACAGAAGACAAGTCCTGTGAAGTACATTATATGCAAAACACTAAGAGTCCCCCGATGGGCGTTACGAGGTATTTAAGGAGGGAAGACAACCTGGGCTTGGATCCTCGAAAGGATACTTACTTACTTACTTCTCAATCAAATGACAGAAGTTGATGTTGACAACAACGAAGTCCTTAAAACACATTTTTTAAAGATTCCAGCTCCACCACTAAGCTACGAGTTGTCCCCGATAATGCTGCAAAGACCTTGGATGGGACTGCATTAAACAAGCATCTTCACAGTGGACCTAAAGTTCACAACAACATCATTGACATAATTATGAGGTGGAGAACTTATAAATATACCTACACTGCTGACGTGGAGAAAATGTACCGGCAAATATGTGTGGCGCAGCGGGACACCTATTATCAGCTCATCGACTGTTGGGATACTAAAGAAGAACGAAGCAAGGTATATCAACTGCTGACGGTGACTTTCGGTACAACATCAGCCCCTACCTCATCATAAGGACCATCAAGAAATTGGCTGCTGAGGAAGAGCACAAATATCCTCTTGCAGTAAAAATGGTCCAATAAGATATGTATTTGGATGACCTTATAAGTGGAGCTGGTTCTATAGAAGAAGTCTTGAGTAGACGGGAAGAAATACAAGGTTTGCTTTCCTCAGCAGGATTCATCTTGAGAAAATGGACGAGCAATTCTGATGATGTTCTCCATCACATACCAGCAGACCAGCGAGAAATCGATTTTTCACTACCTTTGACTCGCCCGAGCACATAAAGTCTTTAGGTGTTAAGTGGTTTCCATCAGAAGATTCATTCTCGTTCCAGAACGTTTGCTGCGACACAACTAAGGTGACGAAAAGGACCATCCTTTCAACGACTGCGAGATTGTATGACCCATTGGGATGGATCTCACCCTGCATTATAAAGGCCAAAATAATGATGCAGCAATTGTGGTTCCGAGGATTAGATTGGGACAGTCCAATTCCGCCAGAACTTCAGAAAGATTGGTCTATTTTCCACAGAGAGCTTCCGTCACTTGAAAGGATACGAATTCCAAGGTGGATTTATACACACGACACACAGCAAGACCTGGAAGTACACGGATTCAGTGACGCGTCTCAGCGAGCATACGGGGATACGGTATACTTACAAGTTTTGGACTCTAAAGGTAAGATCCACGTACATCTGCTCCTATCCAAAAATAAAGTTGCACCTTTGAAAACGGTGAGTCTGCCGCGTCTTGAGTTGTGCGGCGCAGTAATCATGGCCACTCCCTTGAAATATATATCCACTGTCCTTGATTTCAGACATTTTCGCAAGTACACCTGGGTGGACTCAACCATTGCTTTAGCGTGGTTAGCTGCACCTCCATCCAAATGGACAACATTCATCAGCAATGGGGTAGCAGAAATCCAGAAGCTAACTAAGGATGATATCTGGAAACGCGTCCTAACACAATTAAAGCCAGCTGATCTGACATCACGTGGAGTTCTACCATCAGCTCTGGCAAAAAACAAACTCTGGTGGAACGGCCCATATTTCCTACGCAATATCTGGAATTTGCATTGCCCTCATCAGCCCACTGAACTAAAAACCTAAATAGAAAAACGATCAATTCGGTTAATAATGGAAAATAATTTCATTCAAATGGCTGCCTCGGCTGGCCATGCAGTAGCCTACACGATCGGTACAATTTTTAAGCACATTATCGATTGTGTGCAGCTGTATTTCACCAATGGCTTCACGAATATTGTCCTTTAAAGCGTCAATTGTCTCTGGCTTGTCGGCGTAACACTTATCTTTTACGGCACCCCACAAATAATAGTCCAACGGTGTCAAATCGCAGCTCCGAGGTGGCCAAACGACATCAGCTCTGCGGCTGATAATGCGATCTTCAAAAACAGGGCGCAAAACATCGAGTGTAGCTTCGGCTGTGTGGCACGTAGCGCCGTCCTGTTGAAACCAAATGTTGCCAATATCCTCCTCTTCAATTTTTGTGAACAAAAATTCGTTCAACATGGCCCGATAACGATCGCCATTGACTGTAATGACCACTCCTTGCTCATTTTCGAAGAAAAATGGCCCAATTATGCCTTTGGACCAAAATCCGCATCAAACAGTGACTCGTTTTGGGTGTATCGGCTTTTCAATGTATGCGTGCGGGCTTTCTGTGCCCCAAATGCGACAATTCTGCTTGTTTACATACCCGCCAAGATCAAAATGAGCTTCATCTGAAAAGATGATTTTTTTGGCAAAATCGGCAAAAAATTTTCAAAGTAATGTCGCAATATTTCCCAGCGTTGTTCAAGCGTATACACAACCATATTCGTTCAGCGGAAGGATAAAACTAATTATCTGTCAAATCAGACATGAGCTAAGTATTACCATTCACGAAATAAGCACTAGTTGAAAAAAAAACGTTAGATGGCGGACCCCTTATAAAGCTATAGGATTTGATGGCGCGGGGAGTGAAATTGCACTGGTGAATTCTGAAGTCCTTACCCAAGGTTCTTTCAATGCTTTTATTTCTGCTGAGGTTTACACTTCTAACGTCTTCAAGGATGATTTCAGTCTTGTTTTTTTTTCTGATACACAGGAACTCACTACAATAGATACAGACGTTTACATATTCTACATCTTTTATAAAAGAATCAAATATAGATCTTGAGGATTTGCAAGCAGATATTGATTTCATCGAAATGATCCTAACTATGCAAGATGGGTTGTGAAAGTTACAGAAAATCTATGTAATATAAGTTACGCTAACACTTCGCTTCCGAATATAAAGTTGGAACAAAGTTTGTGAGGTTAAAATCGAAAGAAATTTTATTGGACGAAAACTGTTCATAGCTTCCGAAAATTCAGTGGATCTGAAAGAATTATTTGAATACCCTCTAAGTCCTGTTCCCCAGTCATTTAGTCACTTAGATGGATCTATTATGAAAACATATAAATCTGTATTTCAAGTCATTAAGAAAAACCAGTAGTAAATACTTCTCCACAAAAAGTCGACGCCAGAGTTGTAGATGGTTTTTTCCTTCTACATACTTTAGGGCAGTTAGTAAAGTTCGACCCCTTGGGGTCGAAATCGGTTTCCCAGGGGTCAACATAAACGAAAACTGGTTTTTAAAAAACTCAACAAGTCGGTCGTTCGTACAAATAATGTGTTCGAGCGTACAAGTCTTTCAGACAGGTTTTGACTAGCTCTGTATTTCACGCACATACGCTATTTAACACGAACGAAATCATGATCAAGTTCAAGTCCAAACATGCTCCTGATATTTTACTATATAACAAGCTTGCACTTAGGTTGAAAGTTCATTTACGTTTTGAAATTCGTTGGAACTTGAATATTAATGTAATACACTCACCTACTAATTTATTTCAAGAGATTACAGAGTGATTACACAGCTAAATAAAGTTAAGTAAAATAAATTATTTACCTACGAGCCTTAATAGCGTAACCATACATTTCTGCAGTTTATGAAAAAATAACAGTTTCAGCTAGAAGAGAGATACATAAATACTGTTTTTTCTTCGCGATTGAGGCTGCCGTAAAGTCAGGACTACCTTATTCTATATAAATAATTGCATGACAACCCATGTCCACATTCTATTTTTAGTACAGTCTTATTTCTTGGAGTTATAATGTCTTTCTAATTATCAATGGTTTAAATGATATTTTTCAGAATATCCATATCTAGGAGTATTGTAAATTTTTATTTCGTAAACTCTGAGCGTAAGCTTTAATAAAAATGTTTTTGCTGTAATTGGATTCTTTTGGTACGGGACACAGAATTATGTTGGCACTCTTCCTTTTGTACTATGCCGTGTCAAGTTTATTGTTATTAATGATAGCCATAGCGCTACATGTGTCTATTATAATGTAATGTTCATTCTGATTATAAATACGATTTTGTCTAGCGTTCCCCGAATGTCTCGCATTTTGGTTATCATTATTCCTTAAGTT
The DNA here is from genome assembly GCA_949129095.1 of Volucella bombylans. NCBI lineage: Eukaryota > Metazoa > Arthropoda > Insecta > Diptera > Syrphidae > Volucella > Volucella bombylans. The sequence continues at coordinate 244,129,476 of OX422140.1, forward strand.
TTCCGAGATTTCCATATTCTGATTACCATTATTTCGATAAGTTCCTGTATTTCTTTGCTCACTAGAATTCGTTAAATCATAGATCGAACTTACTTTAATATTGACGATTTTTTTTATTAGATAATTATAGGACTATCGTGCTGCTTAAATAATGACTTAGTCTGTTTCCATGAAGTCACCCTATTGCTGACATATCAGTAGACCATGCATATCATATTTGGATATGCGAAAGCCGTGTTCGAAGTGGGTACCACGCTTGCACACAGTAGATTAAAAACAACAACGTGTTAATGATTCAGAGCGCTGTTTGGAGCTGTTTAAACGAAACCAAAACAATTTGCTCATGCCTTATGTGAGAGTGGATACAACACGGATCCACTACTATGCATCGCAGTCAACTGAGTGAAGGATGAAAGCCAACAAAAATGACCGAAAACAAAAATGTCGGCTGGGAATGTTATGGCGTCCCTATTTTGAGATTCGCATGGCATAACATTCATCAAGTACTCGTATCATAAAAGGGTAAAAACTATCAATATCGAATACCAAGTGGTGCTATTGGTGCGTTTCAGAGAAGAAATGGCAGCTCCAAATGAAGAAGAAATAAGTGGTCTTTCACCAAGGCAATACACCTTGTAACAAGTCGGTCAGAACGATGGCAAAATTGCATGAATTGCACTTCTAATTGCTTCCATATCTACTTTATTCTCCAGCAACTAGTATCTTTTCACAAACCTCAAAGAACTGCTCACCGGAAAGAGATGTGGCTCCACTGCAGAGGTGAACGTCGAAACTGAACCGAATTTTGAAGGGTTTGACAAATTGTTATGAATGGCGTAGAAATGCTAGTGCGGCGTAGTAATGATTGCATAACTCTAGAAGGAGACTATGTTGATCGAATTCTGGTAGGTACTGAATTTTCGATAGGTCTTTACTTTCATGGCTCGGCTGCCGTATTTTTGCTACTATTGCCAATAAACTATTCAAAGTTCCTAGGTTATATACTTTCGGAATGACGTTTGGAGTTTGATCGCCCACTATCACTTTATCAAAAGTATATTCGCGAAATTAGTGTTTTACACGTTTACGAAGACTTTAAAGGGAGATCTAAGCAAAGCCATACGCTGCCCTATATTGACTTCTATTGAAAGTAACAGCTGTCAAATTTATGCGTATATAGTTGAACTTATAACTACGAGTACATTAATTGTTTCAAAGTAAATGCTGCCCTAAAATTAATGTGTCACAAGTTAGTGAAGATCAAAAGTGATTTCATATTTTTTTAAAGAACTTAGAATTTTAATTTTGTGATAATTGTTTTCAGAAGACTATGTAATTAAACATCACTTTTTGCAAATTTGTATCGTATACTTAGTAAAAAAATATTACAAATAAAAAAAATGCCGGTCATTTTATCTCATGCAAGCAGTTTTTAAGATACGACTGACTTAACTTGTTCAAACTATAAAGCTCAAAAATGCGGTATCATTTTACAACACCCCAATAGAATTAACTACAATAGTTAACAGCTTCTTCGGATTTTTTTCCGTAAAATAAGTTTGTTATTGCGCGATGTCAATCCAATAAAATGTTTCTGCCACAGTAATGGTCAGTGAGCGAATCTCAACCTCGAGTCTTTGCGAAACAAATTATCAGAACTATTATATCATATCCAACAAACCAGGCCGAGGTATTCGAAGCTGCAGGAAATGACTTTGTGGAGAGCATGCCCATCTCATTTCTCAGATCTTGTTAGAAGATCAGATCTTGTTAGATGGTAAATGGAATCTCAGCACAGTTTTTGCCCGATCCAAAAGAAATGAGACATCCTTAATTATATCATTTATAATACAAGATCCCTCGCCAACAACAAGGCGAGGACAAGGTGACACGCTGTCATATGACTTCTTTAACATCATACTTGAAAGAATTGTGCGGAACTCACAAGCTAACACTGGAGGCGCAATCTTTCAAAAGTCTGTGCAACTACTAGTGTACGCATGGTATCGACATGATTCTATGAACTCAGCGAACGAAGAATCACTTTTGCCAATCGATGTCTTTTTGAGTAAGAAGGCAATTGAGTAGTAAGGCCCTATACCGAAAAACTAAGGAGACTCTATATAATATCTTGATCATCCCAGTCCAAATTTATGGCGGAAAATCTGGACATTATCGAAAGCAGATGAAGAAGTTCACAATCGTTTCGATAGAAAAATCCCACGAAAAATATTGGGTTCCGTTTGCGTTGACGAACTTTGGAAGAGCATAAACGTAAGAAGAAAATAGAATATATTAAATAAATAAATTAAAAAAAAAAATAACTTCTTACCGAGTTTAAATATTTGGCGCAACCGGTAGGATCAGTTACAACTATCCTGATTCAAACCGAGAAAGTAAATTTCGCGTAAACAATAAATAATTCTTCACCTTTAAACCGCAAAGTTCACGACAGTGTTGAAAAAAAAACACGGGATCAGTTAATTATCAGTTAAACAGTTTGTGTCAAAAAACAATATTCGAGAAAGTTTTGTGAAAAATTGCAGATCCAAATCTAAATATTATCCCAGAAGTATCTAACTGAGATATTCTAAATAGCTTAATGGCTATTGTGGCGAGGATGCCGCAGCCGAGCCATGGGAGTAAAGTTCTAGGGGAGATCCAGTACGTACCAGAGTACGACAAAGATAGTAAATCTCTGATGCATTTTATCGTAATGGTGGAAACTTATCTATAAAATACAGCAGAGGACTATTAATATCATCTAACAAGTGAAAGTAAAAAGCCGAGCAATTAAACTAGAGATCATCAATGGAGTCGCCACATGGGAGCAGGCAAAAGAACTCTTTAAACAACATTATAGCCCTATCATTAACAGCGCAGATCTAACAAAGGAAATCTCCACAATGGAGGTCAGTTCAATTTATGGCTTACAAATAAGTTACAATATAATATCTTAAGTAGAGTAATTACGTATGTAGTGTTCTGTGAAAACCAAGAACTAGAAAATTATTGTACTACTATATTATAATAAATAATATTCGAGAACTAACGATACAAATCTTAGCTTGGGAAATAAGAAACATTTATGATATAGACGAAATAAAGACCATTTTATACTCGTACATTGGCTACGATAAAGGAAACATTAAGATCAAAGAAATAAATAGAACTCCGCCAAATAAAAATAACCAACTTTAATGAAGGCCTTTTTCTTTTTGATTGAATTTCTTATAATAATTAAATTTTTTTTAAACGCTTGTGTGCTCTTTTAAAATCTCTTTTGAATGATCCTTTATCTACAACTACTAAAAAGTAACGAATAGAACATTCGATCCCATTGGGCGATAGAACGAGCGATCCCGTTGGCCAAATCTCCAGCCGTCAAATAACTCCTGTCAGTCGTCCAAAGTACTAGAATGCCCAACCGAGGAGTTACATTTACCATAAATTAGTTTTCCTTCTTTCCTACATTACAACTTCGATCGACCTGACTTTACAATCGACCTCGAATTAGTTGATATGATATACTTATATTAGGCTTATAATTACCCTAACAAGTGTTGCCTATATCAAGATGCGTCGGATCATTCAGTAAGTTCTCGTCTGTTAGCCATTTTCTAATAAGTGATACGTGAAACCTCAACAATGCCATCGTGTGGCAGCTAAGTGTGTTGACAATTTTCTATATCACTTATCACATACCTGTCATGTGGCAAAGTTTTGTGGATAACGTAAGGACCGCGGAACTTTGGTATAAACTTTTTGTTGGTCCCAATGACCGTATGTACGTTACGTATTACAACAAAATCGCCTTCCGAGTAAGTTTTCGCGGGTTTTCTTCATTCAAGGAAATACTTTAGATTATACTCCTGCGATTTAATGATAGTCTCAGAAGCAGACTACCTCATTCCTTCCAAACCGCGCTCCGAAGATCCACCACATTTTCCTCAAGATATTCTGTTAATTCTTTGCTCCACCCCAAACAGCAATTCGCTGGATGACTGCTTTATAGAGTGCACGGTATTATTCAAACTATATTCTACCCGGACTAACACGCTGGACCAATTGGCATGACTAACGGGCTAACCTATTTTGCTAAGCATGAACTCAATAACCCTGTTTATACGTTCAACTTGCCCATTTGCTTGAGGAGAGGCGACAGCGACCTTGACGTGTGAAGTGAAATATTGTTTTTTAACAGATAGGCTTCGAACTCCAGAGACGTAAAACATGAGCCTCGGTCGGTTATGTCACACGTCGACTATAGTAGCTGAAATGCTATTGTGGAGTTCACAGCATAGAGGCGCACGTATTTCGTAAAAGCATCTACATATTAAGACAAGAATACGCTTTGAGCTTATGGACGGCAAAAGTTGAAAATAATCAAGATGTATGGTATCGAACGGAATTGGTTTTTTAAGGATACTATGGAGGTTATGTTCGTACACAGTTTCGTATAGACCTACCTACTTTGCTCGTCATTTTTGGAAAATAATAATTTTTGTTCAGCTGATCACACGTCTTCTCGGTACCTTTCTAACTTTTTTTCTGTACCCAACTTCCGTACCCACTGCATATCGTAATTTTTTCTCGGTTTTGTCTTATCTTTTATTTAACGAACTCCCTCAGTCAATCAGGACAATAACAATACCTGGAAAGTTCCTAAAACGCGTAAAAGTTATTAAGCTGCATTAGAATCTCGTATTTCTGATGTTTTGGTTTAATCTTTGTTTTCTTTCTTTCTTTTTGCATTTTTTACAATTACAATTCTTTCTTTTTTGTTTGCATTGAATTTATATTTGGATTATGCTTCTTGCAATGTTTAAAGTTTTTTTTTTCATTTCTTCTTGCTCTGAATTCTTAAAGGGTCACTCCACCCACTAATCTTTATTTTGTTATGATTTAGCTAATTGAAGTGGCATTCAACTCCATTTTTATTTATTTATAAATACTGAATGTCATTACCTTTTTTTATATTTTGCTTGTTAGAACTTGAATTCTCTTACATTGTATGTATTATTTAATTGTTTAATGAATTTATAAGAATGAAAATTATAAGAATTAAATATATAAATAAATAAATATACGAGTAAATATATATACGGAATCTATCCTTCCAGAAATTTTCCGAGGTGAGGAGTCTACATCGCCTATCGCCCAAAAGACGCAACTCGGTTGGATATTAGTAGGCAAGGTTGCAATGAATCCTCCAAGAAATTTTCAAAGCTTCATACAATGTCTAAGCCTAAAAGAGCAACTAAAGAAATTTTGGGAAATTGAAGAGACGCCATTCAAAACTATGGAATTATCAACAGAAGACAAGTCCTGTGAAGTACATTATATGCAAAACACTAAGAGTCCCCCGATGGGCGTTACGAGGTATTTAAGGAGGGAAGACAACCTGGGCTTGGATCCTCGAAAGGATACTTACTTACTTACTTCTCAATCAAATGACAGAAGTTGATGTTGACAACAACGAAGTCCTTAAAACACATTTTTTAAAGATTCCAGCTCCACCACTAAGCTACGAGTTGTCCCCGATAATGCTGCAAAGACCTTGGATGGGACTGCATTAAACAAGCATCTTCACAGTGGACCTAAAGTTCACAACAACATCATTGACATAATTATGAGGTGGAGAACTTATAAATATACCTACACTGCTGACGTGGAGAAAATGTACCGGCAAATATGTGTGGCGCAGCGGGACACCTATTATCAGCTCATCGACTGTTGGGATACTAAAGAAGAACGAAGCAAGGTATATCAACTGCTGACGGTGACTTTCGGTACAACATCAGCCCCTACCTCATCATAAGGACCATCAAGAAATTGGCTGCTGAGGAAGAGCACAAATATCCTCTTGCAGTAAAAATGGTCCAATAAGATATGTATTTGGATGACCTTATAAGTGGAGCTGGTTCTATAGAAGAAGTCTTGAGTAGACGGGAAGAAATACAAGGTTTGCTTTCCTCAGCAGGATTCATCTTGAGAAAATGGACGAGCAATTCTGATGATGTTCTCCATCACATACCAGCAGACCAGCGAGAAATCGATTTTTCACTACCTTTGACTCGCCCGAGCACATAAAGTCTTTAGGTGTTAAGTGGTTTCCATCAGAAGATTCATTCTCGTTCCAGAACGTTTGCTGCGACACAACTAAGGTGACGAAAAGGACCATCCTTTCAACGACTGCGAGATTGTATGACCCATTGGGATGGATCTCACCCTGCATTATAAAGGCCAAAATAATGATGCAGCAATTGTGGTTCCGAGGATTAGATTGGGACAGTCCAATTCCGCCAGAACTTCAGAAAGATTGGTCTATTTTCCACAGAGAGCTTCCGTCACTTGAAAGGATACGAATTCCAAGGTGGATTTATACACACGACACACAGCAAGACCTGGAAGTACACGGATTCAGTGACGCGTCTCAGCGAGCATACGGGGATACGGTATACTTACAAGTTTTGGACTCTAAAGGTAAGATCCACGTACATCTGCTCCTATCCAAAAATAAAGTTGCACCTTTGAAAACGGTGAGTCTGCCGCGTCTTGAGTTGTGCGGCGCAGTAATCATGGCCACTCCCTTGAAATATATATCCACTGTCCTTGATTTCAGACATTTTCGCAAGTACACCTGGGTGGACTCAACCATTGCTTTAGCGTGGTTAGCTGCACCTCCATCCAAATGGACAACATTCATCAGCAATGGGGTAGCAGAAATCCAGAAGCTAACTAAGGATGATATCTGGAAACGCGTCCTAACACAATTAAAGCCAGCTGATCTGACATCACGTGGAGTTCTACCATCAGCTCTGGCAAAAAACAAACTCTGGTGGAACGGCCCATATTTCCTACGCAATATCTGGAATTTGCATTGCCCTCATCAGCCCACTGAACTAAAAACCTAAATAGAAAAACGATCAATTCGGTTAATAATGGAAAATAATTTCATTCAAATGGCTGCCTCGGCTGGCCATGCAGTAGCCTACACGATCGGTACAATTTTTAAGCACATTATCGATTGTGTGCAGCTGTATTTCACCAATGGCTTCACGAATATTGTCCTTTAAAGCGTCAATTGTCTCTGGCTTGTCGGCGTAACACTTATCTTTTACGGCACCCCACAAATAATAGTCCAACGGTGTCAAATCGCAGCTCCGAGGTGGCCAAACGACATCAGCTCTGCGGCTGATAATGCGATCTTCAAAAACAGGGCGCAAAACATCGAGTGTAGCTTCGGCTGTGTGGCACGTAGCGCCGTCCTGTTGAAACCAAATGTTGCCAATATCCTCCTCTTCAATTTTTGTGAACAAAAATTCGTTCAACATGGCCCGATAACGATCGCCATTGACTGTAATGACCACTCCTTGCTCATTTTCGAAGAAAAATGGCCCAATTATGCCTTTGGACCAAAATCCGCATCAAACAGTGACTCGTTTTGGGTGTATCGGCTTTTCAATGTATGCGTGCGGGTTTTCTGTGCCCCAAATGCGACAATTCTGCTTGTTTACATACCCGCCAAGATCAAAATGAGCTTCATCTGAAAATATGATTTTTTTGGCAAAATCGGCAAAAAATTTTCAAAGTAATGTCGCAATATTTCCCAGCGTTGTTCAAGCGTATACACAACCATATTCGTTCAGCGGAAGGATAAAACTAATTATCTGTCAAATCAGACATGAGCTAAGTATTACCATTCACGAAATAAGCACTAGTTGAAAAAAAAACGTTAGATGGCGGACCCCTTATAAAGCTATAGGATTTGATGGCGCGGGGAGTGAAATTGAACCTTACCCAAGGTTCTTTCAATGCTTTTATTTCTGCTGAGGTTTACACTTCTAACCTCTTCAAGGATGATTTCAGTCTTGTTTTTTTTTTCTGATACACAGGAACTCACTACAATAGATACAGACGTTTACATATTCTACATCTTTTATAAAAGAATCAAATATAGATCTTGAGGATTTGCAAGCAGATATTGATTTCATCGAAATGATCCTAACTATGCAAGATGGGTTGTGAAAGTTACAGAAAATCTATGTAATATAAGTTACGCTAACACTTCGCTTCCGAATATAAAGTTGGAACAAAGTTTGTGAGGTTAAAATAGAAAGAAATTTTATTGGACGAAAACTGTTCATAGCTTCCGAAAATTCAGTGGATTTGAAAGAATTATTTGAATACCCTCTAAGTCCTGTTCCCCAGTCATTTAGTCACTTAGATGGATCTATTATGAAAACATATTGTGATAACCACTCAACTGTGAGCAGCGACATCTAGCAGAAAATGTCGAAACTCGAAGACTCGAAGGTTTCGATACTGGATTAGCAAAGTCATTGGCTGGAGAGTAGAATCGAATTTTCTAGCAAATTGGAAATTCTATGGGACGCTGGATGGCGAGGATTGTTCTCGAAGTATGTCATTCGAGTATAAATACCAGCATCCCAAAGGTATGCAAATCAGTTCCAAAGTTGAATTTGAAGTGTTAATTAGAAGAAGTGATTAAGTGGTTTAAGTAAAAGATAAGAAAAGTATAAGTGGTTGAGAAATTGAATTGTACTGAGAGAAAGAATTAAATAGGTAATTGTAACTGTACTGAATAAAGGGATTTGTATTGAAAAGAATAAGTTCTATCATTTGTACCCACACAAACATTTTACATTGGTGTCAGAAGTGGGATAGGACTTATTGTGTGTAAAAAAAAAAAAAAAAAAAGTGTTTTCTGACTATTTGAAAAAGCTAGAATGGGTCGAAAACTATTGCAGTTGACCCTCGTCCAACTCAAATCCGAGTTGAACAAGAGAAGCCTCAGCGCCAGTGGAGGAAAAAGTGACCTGGTGCTCCGACTTCAGGAGGCTTTGAACAACGAGGGACATGATCCTGATGCATATTCCTTTGATGTTGACGAGGATGAACAGACAAGTACCGGCAATGACATGGCTGCAATGATGCAACTCCTCTTATTAAAAATGGACGAACAAAACAAAAAAATGGACGAACAAAAGAATAGTCTCGAGCAAAAGCTGGATGAACAAAAGAATAGTCTCGAACAAAAGTTGGATGAACAAAAGAAAAATCTAGACGAGCAGAAGAGCAGCATTGAACAAAAATTCGACGAACAAAAGAATAGTCTAGAACAAAAACTGGAAGAACAAAATAACGCTCTCCAGCAAAAATTCGAAGAAATCGATGACAAATTTGTAAGAATAGAGAAGAACGTTGATGACAAATTTGATAGAATAGAGAAGAATGTTGGCGAAAAATTCGAGGAAATGGACAGCAAAGTTCAGCAACTGGCAAAAGAGCTCGACACAGTGCGAAAACAGAAACTGCGAGAATGTTCTTTAAGCGGTCCAAGGAGAAAAGATTTGAAGCCTCCCTCATTCGATGGCCAGACCTCATGGTCTACTTATAAGAAGCAGTTTGAAATGGCTGCCTGTGCAAACGACTGGGACAATGAGGAAAAGTGCTTTGCCCTAACAATGGCCTTGCACGGTCCTGCAGCAGAATTGTTGCAAACAGTAGACATCGAAAAGCATAAAGATTATGTGACTTTAGTACAGGCTATCGAGAAACGGTTTGGGGATAGCCACATGCAGGAGGTCTACAAGGTCCAATTGCAAAGCCGAACGCAGCAAAGAGGAGAAACACTTCAGCAGCTCCAAGCAGACGTGAGTAGACTGGCACATCTGTCATACCCCACCGCAGGCCAGGAAATTATCGACGAAATGGCAAAAGATGCATTTATCAGGGGAATTGCAGATTCGAAACTACAGTCAGCAGTAAGGATGGCCGGGAAAAGAACCCTTGCTGAAGCACTTGCCTTCGCTCTGGCGATGGAAGCAGCCAATCAGGCTTCCAGGGGAACCCATTTCGTCAGGGAAGTAGCATCTGTCGAATGCTCCTGCACAAGAATTAGTGCCGAGGAACGAGATACTCGACGGGATAGACGAATAATGCGCTGCTGGAATTGCAATAAAATAGGACACCTTCAAAGGCAGTGTAAAAAACCGGTGCGACGAAAAGACTGCCCTCACTGTGGTGACAAGCAAATAGAGGAAGAAACCCGCAGAAACAGCTATCAAGAAGCCGGTCAACCTTCCCGAAGCCATCAGTCGGGAAATGCTTAAGCACCAACTTCGCGGGGCAGAAGTTGGTAGCAGGAGTCGTCGGCCCCAGGACCATCATCCAAGTCTCGTTGGCAAAACGATGCAGCAAAAGCCTTCTAGTAGAAGTAGTCAGTGGAAAAGAAAAATGGATGGCAACAATAGACACCGGTGCCACGGCCTCAATCATCAGGAGGAATCTTGTGCAGAAGTCTTGGCTGCATAACACTAGCAGCTGCAGCTTGCGAACAGCTACAGGAGCAACGTTTAAGGTATATGGTGAAGTCCGCATAAAAATCCAACTGGCCGGAATAACATTCACTCACGCGTTTCTGGTAGCTGACATATGTGACGAGTGCATCATTGGTACAGACTTCATGAGAGAACATGGACTTGTAGTCGACTTGGGGGCACAAACCCTGAAATACGGAAACATGGAGATACCAATGATATACGGAAACGCCAATACTTCCGTCTTAAACGTCGTCATCTGCAGAAATCAGATTCTAGAGCCTTCGTCGGAAGCAATTTTGTGGGCAGAAGTGGAAGGTGGTCCTGGTAGCCACCGATTCTATTTAATGAAGCCAGAAAATCGGAGAGACTTAATGTGTACCTGTTGAGGCTATATCTACCACAATGGAAAATAATGGTGCAACACCAGTAGCAAGAGTTCAGAGCATAAAAATCAAGAACAAAATTCTCAGCCCCTGTAATTTGGACGAAGATGAGCGAATCCTGGCAGAAAAACTAATCGGTGAGTACGCTGATATATTTGCTACACAAGACGGAGAATATGGACTTACGCAGATGGTTCAACATCATATTGACATCGGAGACGCTCGACCAATCCGTTAACCTGCAAGGCGTCTTCCATTTGCAAAGCAAACAGATGTCGCCGAAATGGTGTCGAAGATGAAAACTGAAGGACTGATTGAAGAATCACAAAGTCCGTGGGCAGCATCTCCAGTGGTCCTCGTGAAGAAGAAAGATGGCAGCACGAGGTTTTGTGTAGACTACCGACGTCTCAACGATGTCACTAAAAAGGACACCTACCCACTTCCGAGAATCGATGACACTTTGGACATGCTTTCTGGAGCTAAATGGTTTTCAAGTCTTAACTTGAAGAGCGGTTACTGGCAGGTAGAGATAAATCGTACGTATCGTGAGAAAACTGCCTTTACTACTGGAAGCGGTCTTTGGCAGTTTGCATTGATGCCGTTTGGACTGTGCAACGCTCCGGCCACCTTCGAGCGACTAATGGAACGAACATTGCAAGGACTCACCTGGAAAACCTGTCTAGTATATTTGGACGACGGTATCGTCATAGGCAAGACGTTCGAGGAGCACCGGGAAAATTTAAAAAAACTGTTTGAGAGGCTGCGAAGTGCTCATTTAAAGCTCAACCTAGAAAAGTGCGCCTTGTTCCGTCCGGAAGTAAAATATCTGGGTCACGTTATATCAGCGGAAGGAGCAAGGACGAATCCTGACAAAATCGAGGCTGTGAAAATTTAGCCTTCTCCGAAATATAAACACCAACTGAGAAGCTTCTTGGGGCTCGCCACGTACTAAAGAATGTTCGTAAAGGATTTTGCTCGTATTGCAAAGAGCCTGCATTAACTTGCGAAAAAAGGCCGACAATTCAGATGGTCTGGAGAATGTGAAAAAGCATTTCACTAACTGAAGCGACAGCTGTGCAATGCCCCTATCTTGGGTTACCCCACGCCCGGAAAAATGTTCATCGTGGACGCAGACGCTAGCAATGTTGGGGTCGGAGCTGTGATTTCCCAAGCTCATGATAGACGAGAGAGTGGTCGCATATTACAGTAAAGTACTCTCCAGACCTGAAAGGAACTACTGTGTAACCCGGCGCGAGCTTCTGGCTTTAATTCTGGCTACGAAGCATTTCCATAAGTACCTCTACGGACAAAAGTTCATTCTCCGGACAGACCACGCAGCTCTGAAATGGCTACTCCAATTTAAGAACCCTGAAGGCCAAGTTGCAAGATGGATCGAGCAGTTGCAGGGCTACGACTTTAAAGTGCAACAGCGCAAGGGAACACTCCACTCAAATGCTGATGCTCTCTCTCGTCGACCGCGCGGAGTAAAATGCGAACACTGCAACCGTAAAGAAGCGAAAGAACAGGCAACTATCCAAATGATCAGAACTGAGCCAATAGAGGGTTGGAGTATAGACGAAATCCGTTCCTCCCAACAGGCAGACAATGACATCGAACCAATATTGGCCTGGAAGGAACACGAGGAAAGACCAAGCTGGCAGCAGATATCAGATCGGAGCCAAACTCTGAAGGAATACTGGGCACAGTGGGACTCACTTTTTGTGCAAGATGGATTGCTGAAGAGAAAATGAGAAAGTGCATACATCTCGTATGCAGCTAATAGTGCCACGGTCCAGAGTCAGCCAAGTACTCCATGAAATACATGATGGAATCTCAGGAGGCCATTTGGGAATAAAGAAGACGTTGGAGAAGTTTTCAGTTTTCAGTTTTTTATGCATTTTTATTTTTATAACTTAAACTACTCATACGAGGGGCGTTCAACATATTCTCGGTATCGGGGTGAAGCTGTGGTTGTATATATAAATTGACTTATTTAACAAGTAATACTATTATTTTAGTGCATTCATGTAAAATTTCATATAAATGTGATTATTAATTCGCGTTTTATGTCTAGTTAAACAGAATCATAATGGCAACTGAGACGATGATGGTGAAAATTGAGCATCGCGCTGTAATTAAATTTCTCACTAAGCAAGGAAAAAGTCAAAAAACTATCCATGAAGAGATGGTGGCTGTTTACCAGGTTTCCGCACCTTCATTATCAACTGTGCAAAAGTGGTCAAGTGAGTTCAAGAGAGGCAGAGAGAGCATTGAAGACGACCTCCGCTCCGGCGCTCCGGCTACTGCTTGTATGGGAGAAAGCATCAAAGAAGTCGAAAAATTTGCTCTTGAGGATGCCCGAATAAAGGTGAAAATGATGGCAGAGATCACCAAGCTTTCAATTGGTACCATTCACACTATTCTTCATGACCATCTTAACCTTTCAAAGATCAGTGCAAGGTGGGTGCCACGAATGCTCACAGCGCCTCAGAAAAAAGTGAGAATCGCATGCTGTAGAGAGCTTTTGGAGATGTGTAGTGAGAACGCGGACGGTGTTATGGATCGAATTGTTACTGGGGACGAAACATGGGTCCACCACTATGACCCTGAAAGCAAACAAGAGTCCATGCAGTCGCATAAAAAAGGAACAGACCCCCCGAAGAAGTTCAAAGTCACTCCGTCTGCCGGGAAGCTCATGGCCACAGTTTTTTGGGACTCAAAGGGAATCTTGCTCATTGAGTACAAAACAAAAGGTGAAACCATCAACGCCACATCCTACGCTTCCACTTTGCATAATTTGCGGGAGGAAATTAAAAAGAAAAGACGGGGTAAGCTCGCAGCGGGTGTGTTGGTTCTTCATGACAACGCTCCTGTTCACCCGGCGCGAGTTTCCAAGGCTGCTGCGCGAGATTGTGGTTTCGAAGAAATCGAACACCCACCCTATAGTCCAGACCTTGCCCCTAGTGATTATTTCCTGTTTCCGGATTTGAAAAAATGTCTTCGTGGAAAAAGATTTTCGGATGATGAAGAACTCAAGTCGGCAATAAATGGGTATTTTGCAGAGAAAGAGGAAATTTATTTTTTTGAGGGTTTAAAAAAGCTTATCTCAAGATTTAACAAATGCTTTGAATTTAGGATAGATTATATTGAAAAATAAAAACAATTTAAATTGAATTCGCATTTTCCTTCATATCGATACCGAGAATATATTGAACGCCCCTCGTATATATTAAAAAAAAAACGCTTAAAAATTAGCTTAAATAACTTAAAAATAATCTTATTGTAACTTACTGGCCCCATACGGGCACTCTAAATTAAACATAATACTTAATCTATGTCTTTCGACGAATCTTACAGTCTAATTTTATTTTTATTTTTACATTTATTACAACTAAGAAAATGAGTTTTAATTGAAAAAACTTAGTGTCTGGACTCTTTTTTTTATCTATAAAAACTTAAAACTAAAAACTTATAGACTACCTAAAAATAAATAAATCTTAATCTACTTAACCTACTTACGTCTAATACATACACATACATACATATATATATATATCCATAATACTTATATACTTTTTTTTCTTAAAACCTAACTTAAACCTACCTAAAACTATGTAAGACGGCCATGGAGCTACACTTTGATGAAGGGCGAAACTTTGAATCAAAAGTCTTCCAGGAAATATGCCAATATTTGGGAATAAGAAAGACAAGGACAACGCCACTACACCCTCAATCTGATGGAATGGTCTAGCGATTTAATCGGACCTTGAATGAGCATCTATCTAAGATCGTCAGCAACTGCCAGCGGGATTCGGATCGACATATACCCCTCTTCTTAATGACCTACCGAAACGCGGTCCTTGCTCAACAGTACACATAACACACAGCATCCGATATCTTATTTTCTCAAACAATTCGGTTGCCAAGTGAAGCAAAATTCGGATACCCACCGACGGAGCCCAAAGAGGTGAACGAAAACGTGAATGACTTGCGCAGCAGGATTCATAAATTGCATGAAGAGACCAAAGAAAAGATGAAGCTAGCAAGCAGCCGTATGAAGATCTGGTCTGGTTGTGTAATCCTCAGCGTCAGAAAGGCAAATCACCAAAATTGCAACAGGACTGGGAATGTCCATACAAGGTGATAACCCGCATTAATGGCCTTGACTACCGGATCCAGCGTGGGGATCGAGGAAAATTGAAAGTGGTCCATTTGGATAGAATGTGTCATTTGAACGGGATGCTGAATGACGAAGTTGTTCGGGACGAACAACTGTAGGGAGGGAGCAATGTGATAACCACTTAAATGTGAGCAGCGACATCTAGATTTACAGAGCAGAAGATGTCAATACTCGAAGAGCAGAAGATTTCGATACTTGAATAACAAGGTCTCGACCATTGATGACTGGAGAGCGGAAACGAATTTTCTAGCAAATTGGAGGTTGTATGGGACGCTGGATGGCGAGGATTGTTCTCGAAGTATGTCATTCGAGTATAAATACCAGCATCCCCAAGGTATTGCAAGCAGTTCATCAGTTGAATTTGAAGTGTTAATTAGGAGAAGTGTTTAAGTGGTTTAAGTAACAGATAAGAAAAGTATTAGCGGTTGAGAAATTGGATTATATTGAAAGAAATTAAATAACGAATTGTAACTGTACTGAATAAAGCGATTTCTATTGAAAAGGATAAGTTCTATCATTTGTACCCGCACAAACATTTTACAATATGAAAAGATTATAATTCTGAAGAAAATCAACACTGAATTTCTAGGAGGAAAATGTGTTGTCTGAGATTGAAGGTCAACGAACTCGAAAGCAGATTGAATTGGTGGAACAGAAACAAGTGGAAAATGTCATCGTGTATACCGGAAGTAAACAACAATAATGCAGAAGTGTGCTCAAAAAATCTTTTGCGAAGCATTGAACGTCTCTGTATCCTCGGAAGACATTAAAAAATGTTACGAGAAAAGTTTTGCGAAAAAGAACAAGACAAGAAATATTCTGTGCATTCATCTGTCGTCATCTGATGTTAAGGAAAAAATTATTATTATTATTGTGATTACCACTCAAATGTGAGCAGCGACATCTAGCAGAAAATGTCGAAACTCGAAGACTAGAAGGTTTCGATACTGGATTAGCAAAGTCTCGACGGGAGAGTAGAATCGAATTTTCTAGCAAATTGGAAATTGTATGGGACGCTGGATGGCGAGGATTGTTCTCGAAGTATGCCATTCGAGTATAAATACCAGCATCCCAAAGGTATGCAGATCAGTTCTAAAGTGTAATTTGAAGTGTTAATTAGGAGAAGTGATTAAGTGGTTTAAGTAAAAGATAAGAAAAGTATAAGTGGTTGAGAAATTGAATTGTACTGAAAGAAAGAATTAAATAGTGAATTGTAACTGTACTGAATAAAGGGATTTGTATTGAAAATAATAAGTTCTATTCTATTATTATTGTACCCACACAAATATTTTACATTGGTGTCAGAAGTGGGATAGGACTTATTGTGTGTGTAAAAAAAAAAAAAAAGTGCTTTCTGACTATTTGAAAAAGCTAGAATGGGTCGAAAACTATTGCAGTTGACCCTCGTCCAACTCAAATCCGAGTTGAACAAGAGAAGCCTCAGCGCCAGTGGAGGAAAAAGTGACCTGGTGCTCCGACTTCAGGAGGCTTTGAACAACGAGGGACATGATCCTGATGCATATTCCTTTGATGTTGACGAGGATGAACAGACAAGTACCGGCAATGACATGGCTGCAATGATGCAACTCCTCTTATTAAAAATGGACGAACAGAAGAACAGTCTCGACGAACAAAAGAAAAATCTGGAAGAACAAAAGAATAGCCTCGAACAAAAGCTGGACGAACAAAAGAAAAATATGGAAGAACAGAAGAACATTCTCCAGAACAGTCTGGAACAAAAATTGGACGAACGAACCAACAATCTGCACGGTCTTCAACAGAAAATGGATGAACAAAAGAATAATCTGGAAGAACAAAAGAACATTCTCCAGCAAAAATTCGAAGAAATCGATGACAAATTTGAAAGAATAGAGAAGAACGTTGATGACAAATTTGATAGAATAGAGAAGAATGTTGGCGAAAAATTCGAGGAAATGGGTCTAAGGAGAAAAGATTTGAAGCCTCCTTCATTCGATGGCCAGACCTCATGGTCTACTTATAAAAAGCAGTTTGAAATGGCTGCCTGTGCAAACGATTGTGACAATGAGGAAAAGTGCTTTGCCCTAGCAATGGCCTTACGTGGTCCTGCGGCAGAATTGTTACAAACAATCGATATCGAAAAGAATAGAGACTATATGGTTTTAGTGCAGGCTATCGAGAAACGGTTTGGGGATAGCCACATGCGGGAAGTTTACAAGGTTCAATTGCAAGGCCGTATGCAGCAACGAGTAGAAACACTGCAACAGCTCCAAGCAGACGTGAGTAGACTGTCACATTTGTCATATCCCACCGCAGGTCAAGAAATAATCGACGAAATGGCAAAGGACGCATTCATCAGGGGAATTGCAGATTTGAAGCTACAATCAGCAGTAAGGATGGCCGGGAAAAGAACCCTTGCTGAAGCACTTGCCTTCGCTCTGGCGATGGAAGCATCCAATCAGGCTTCCAAAGGAATGCATTTCGTAAGGGAAATAGTATCTGGTGAATGCTCCTGCTCAAGACCAACTACTATGCAACGAAATATCCCGCGGGAGAGCCGAAGAATGCGCTGCTGGAACTGCGATAAAGTAGGACATTTGCAAGGGCATTGTAAAGAACCGGTACGACGAGAAGGCTGTCTGCACTGGGGTTACAGGCAAATAGAAAGAAAAACCGGCAGAAACGGCTACCAAGAAACCGGTCAAATTTCCAGAAGCCATCAGTTAGGAAATGTTTACTTCGCGGGGCAGAAGTCTGTAGCAGAAGTTGACTCCAGGGTAATTATCCCAGTCTCACAGGTAAAACAATGCAACGAAAGCCTCCCAGCAGAAGTAGTCAGTGGTAAAGAAGCGAAAGAACAGGCAACTATCCAAACGATCAGGACTGAGCCAATAGAGGGTTGGAGTATAGACGAAATCCGTTCCTCCCAACAGGCAGACAATGACATCGAACCAATATTGGCCTGGAAGGACCACGAGGAAAGACCAAGCTGGCAGCAGATATCAGATCGGAGCCAAACTCTGAAGGCATACTGGGCACAGTGGGACTCGCTTTTTGTGCAAGATGGATTGCTGAAGAGAAAATGGGAAAGTACAGATGGGACAACATCTCGTATGCAGCTAATTGTGCCACGGTCTAGAGTCAACCAAGTGCTCCATGAAATACATGACGGAATCTCAGGAGGCCATTTGGGAATAAACAAGACGTTGGAAAAGGTAAGGGAACGTTTCTATTGGCTAAGCGCTAAACAAGATGTCGAGAATTGGTGCAAAAAGTGCATAAGATGTGCGGCTACCAAGGGCCCAAAAGTAAAGCCACATGGACAAATGCAACAATACAATTTCGGAGCACCTTTCGAACGAATAGCCATCGACATCGCTGGGCCGTTTCCCGAAACCTTTAATGGAAACCGATATACTCTCGTAGTCATGGATTACTTCAGTAAGTGGCCGGAAGTGTTTGCCATCCCAAATCAAGAGGCTAAGACCGTAGCCGAACAGATAGTCAACAACTGGGTGAGCAGATTTGGGGTCCCAATGGAGCTGCACTCTGATCAAGGGCGAAACTTTGAATCAAAAGTCTTCCAGGAAATATGCCAATATTTGGGAATAAGAAAGACAAGGACAACGCCACTACACCCTCAATCTGATGGAATGGTCGAGCGATTCAATCGGACCTTGAATGAGCATCTATCTAAGGTTGTCAGCAACTGCCAGCGGGATTGGGATCGACACATACCCCTCTTCTTAATGGCCTACCGAAACGCGGTCCATAGCTCAACAGGGCACACACCATCCGAGATCTTATTTGGTCAAACAATTCGGTTGCCAACTGAAGCAAAATTCGGATCCCCACCGACGGAGCCCAAAGAGGTGAACGAGTACGTGAATGACTTACGCAGCAGGATTCGTAAATTGCATGAAGACACCAGAGAAAAGATGAAGCTAGCAAGCAGCCGCATGAAAACTAGGTACGATATCAAGGCGAAATCTTCCGGTTTCAACGAAGGAGATCTGGTTTGGCTGTATAAAAAATCAGCGTAAGAAAGGCAAATCACCAAAATTGCAACAGGACTGGGAAGGTCCATACAAAGTGATAACCCGCATTAATGACGTTGTCTACCGGATCCAGCGTGGGGATCGAGGAAAATTTAAAGTGGTCCATTTGGATAGAATGTGTCATTTCAACGGGATGCTGAATGACGAAGTTGTTCGGGACGAACAACTGTAGGGAGGGAGCAATGTGATAACCACTCAAATGTGAGCAGCGACATCTAGCAGAAAATGTCGAAACTCGAAGACTAGAAGGTTTCGATACTGGATTAGCAAAGTCTCGACGGGAGAGTAGAATCGAATTTTCTAGCAAATTGGAAATTGTATGGGACGCTGGATGGCGAGGATTGTTCTCGAAGTATGTCATTCGAGTATAAATACCAGCATCCCAAAGGTATGCAGATCAGTTCTAAAGTGTAATTTGAAGTGTTAATTAGGAGAAGTGATTAAGTGGTTTAAGTAAAAGATAAGAAAAGTATAAGTGGTTGAGAAATTGAATTGTACTGAAAGAAAGAATTAAATAGTGAATTGTAACTGTACTGAATAAAGGGATTTGTATTGAAAATAATAAGTTCTATTATTTGTACCCACACAAACATTTTACATTATTATTGTTATTTCGAGGGATCTTTACAAATGAATTTGTAAAGTTCGGGATTTTCACGCCGGGGTACTATGCCCATGTGGCGCTAGTCAACAGCACGCGATGTACGGAGTTCCCATGTGGTTCTCCATCTAGGTACTTACCGCGCCCACACTGCATGATTTCGGTGATCTAGTGGAAAAAATTATGAGAGGCAAAAAGCCGGAATGAAAAACCTAAATGCAACATTATTTGGTGGCAGTATTAAAAACAGCTCCAGTATTTATATCAACGATTGCTTGGCGAAGTATAGCCGTAGTCTTTTTATGGCAGCTAAAAAGTTAAAGTTAGAGAATAAATAAAGATACCTATGGTTCAGGAATTCTCATATTTTGTTGAAGAAAGTCGATGCAGGAAAGGTTGTTGTTATAAGGTCATTTGATGATTTATCCTTAATTAAAGACAAATAAATTTGTTTTCTAATATCAACGTAAACCCTGATCTTTTTAATAACAACCTTTACTCAAATTTCATAACTAGGTGTAATGATAGCATTTTACATGACAATTTGAATAAAGAATCTTTTTTCGCAATACACCAAAATATCAGAAGTCTTCGCCAAAATTTCGATGTATTGGTTAGCAATCTTGAAGCCCTTGAAATCCTTCCTGAAATTATCTTTGGATCCGATTTTTGGATTTACTCTTGTGAGATAAATGATTACAGTATTCCTGGCTGCAATTTTTACGCAAATGTAAACGATTCGTATGCAGTAGGTGGAGTAGGTGCGTTTGTGAAAGATTTGTATGATTGTGAAATTAAGCGTTACAGTTTGTCGAGTGCTGACGTCATAAAAATATCTTGTTCCATTTGCAATGACTCCTTTACTTTTGCTTGCGCATATAGATTTAATTCACAGTCATTTAATATGTTTCTTGAAGAATTCTCGGATTTTCTGTCCAATGTGAAAGACGTTATAATCGCATGTGCTTTAAGATCGATGTAGAGAAAGTTACTACCATAACCAAATTATAATTTCACATGGAAACCTTAAGAAAGAATGGAGATTGGTTATCAATATTATTAATTGAAATACCATATGCAACTATAACGCTTAGCGATGGTAGTATACGAGTAGTTATCACGGATCCTATTGAAGTAACAAACGAATTCAATGAGTTCTTTGCTTCAATCGGGCAATTGTTATC
This sequence comes from Volucella bombylans, assembly GCA_949129095.1. Lineage (NCBI taxonomy): Eukaryota > Metazoa > Arthropoda > Insecta > Diptera > Syrphidae > Volucella > Volucella bombylans. The sequence goes on from OX422140.1 coordinate 244,150,210, forward strand.
TTCGCCTGATTTTTCTAATATTTGCTATGGTGAACCTAGAGATGGTCTTATGGATAGTGTTCTGCATAGAAACAGTTTTTATTTTGAACCTATTTCGGGTCTTGAGTTATTAAAAACCATAAACTCTTTAAAGAACTCAAATTTATATAGGAATGATGGTATTTCAAACCTTGTGCTAAAAAAAATATTCTTTAACACAGTTGATATTTTAACACATCTTTTTAATTTTAGTATTGTCACTGGTAATTTCCCTGAAGAATTGAAATGTGCCAATGTTATATAGTCTTTTAAAAAAAAAAACTTTTTTAGTTTTTTAGTACCAGTTTGAATTCAGATCAGGCCTTTCTACTGAGGATGCTCTCTTAGAATTTTGCTCCTTTATACACAAAGGTTTAGATGATAAAACATTTTGCAATCGACTTCTTGTAGGTATAACCAAGGCATTCGACAACATTCTTTTGCACAAACTATACAATGTGGCTTTCCGTGGTTGCATCTGTGGTTGGTTCGCTTCTTATCTGAAGGACAGAAAACAATTGGTCAAATTAGGAACCAGTTTTAGTAATCCTAAAACTATTAAACTCGGCATTCCCCAAGGGTCGATTCATGGTCCTATTCTGTTTTTGATTTACATCAATTCCATTAGAATTACATCAATTCTAACTTTGCTGGAAAAGTTACTACCTTTGCAGATGCTATATGATGCTATATGCTATAGCATATAGAGCAGTTAGTCAATTGAACTTAGTAGCTGATATCAATCATTACGTCTACTTATTAAGAATTTGGTTCGCTGGACACAAACTATTTGTTAGTAACAAAACTAATGTTTTATAGCCTAAGCACGAAATTAACCCCGTATGTTAATGTTACATTCCATACATCAAATTGCGGAATGTATAATCTAATCAGTAATGCGTGTACTACTCTTCATTCTAAGGACTCTTTTGATACGATCGTCGCTTGTAACACCAATTGTTTTAAAATTGAAAATGTTCATATCTGGGTGTAATAATTGACCGTAAATTGAGTTGGTCTGAGCATATCTTAAGTGTGAAGAGTTATCTTCTTCCACCATTCTTTGTTTGTATCGCCTAAGAATGCTTTGTTCCAATAATAGTCTAAGAACAATACACTACGGGATTTTTCATTCTAAATTACAGTATGGAACAAATTGTTGGGGGGGAGGGCATACCTTAGTAAATTTCAGCAGCTAATTGTGCTTCAAAAATGTGCAATAAGAAAAGCCTATAACTCTTCTCGTCTAGCTCATTTCATGAGGTTATTTAGGCGTACGTGAAATTTCCAGTGCGATATCTTTTCTATTACAAGGTGCTTAAAATTTTCTTTATGAGAGGTGGATATCTGAAAATCCAATCTCTGACGCATATATCTTATGAAACAATTTCCAATCATTTGTTACAATCCCTGCCTTTCGTAGTACAAGCTTTAGAAATCCTTACTCCATTAAATCATGCAAGTTATTTAACAAACTCCCTATTGACATATAAATCATAACCACACTATCCTCTTTTTTGAAAAAGATAAAATGTTGGCTTCTCGGTTTCGAACACAATAATATTGAGTTTTTGTTGCGCTGTATTGTATAGTTACCTTTGTTTTTCTTTCTTGTCATGAATTTTGCTACGAGTATTAATGATTAAATTCTGAATTACTTTCTTACTCTTGTCTTTAATTACTGTTCAATGGTTTTTATATTTTTGATTAATGATTAATTTTTCTGGATTACTTTATTTACTTTTTCCCTTAATTACTGTTCAAATTGTTTTTATATTTGTATTAAATTTGTTCACCCCACAATAAATTATTAACTTTGAAGTGGCATTAGCTCTATTTTTTCTTTCACAAAATAAGAATGCCTCTAACTTATTCTCTTTTATTTTTTTAAGCTAAGTTTTGAATAAAAAATATATGTACATATAAATTATGTTATAAAATGAGAATAAAGAATCCTTAAAAAAACGCAATTTAATAAATATTATAACTAACATATAACTTATAACCTATTATTGCCACACACCATTCACCAGGATCTACAGTCAACATAGGCTGCTTTCCAAAATGCAGCACTGCCTGCTTTTTGCATCAGCAACCATTCCGAAATGCATTCATTTCATTTAATTTTAAACGCATTTTCATTATTTCGAATTCATTAACACTTATACGCTATACAAAAAAAGGCTTAAAAATTAGCTTAAGTAACTTAAAAATATTCTTATTGTAACTTACTGGCCCCATGCGGGCACTCTAAATTAAACATAATACTTAATCTATATCCTTTTCTCCGAAATATTTTATTTATTTGCGGGAACATATTCGGGTTGTTGGTGTTTACAGCTCGAATTTTGTTGTTTCAATACAAACTACAGATGCCCTGTAATTTTCTTTTATTAATACTTGGAGGTTTTTGATCGACGGCTTTAGCGTCATAATCTCCGGGTTATGTCTGTTAGTAAACTGTACAAGGTTTTTAGCCTTGACAGCAGTCTACTTGTATGTCGGTGCAGTGCGTCAATGGTTGCGTTGCGGAATAAGTCTTCCTTGTCAGTGTGTTGATACCGAGGTATCGTTTTGTCAATTGTTCGTTTAATTGTCTCGTCCATTAGTTTTAGATACCTGTCAACCTCCTCATTTGACAGATTTCTATTGGAAGGTGGGTAGAGCGAATTCGAGGAGAGTGTTCTCGTCAGTGTTCTGGAGAAGTGTGTCAAACGCATCCTACTATAATTGTAGGAATGCCTTTGGACAAACTCATCTAATTCCGCAATTTGGTTGGGAACAGTTATTTCGGTGCTGAGACCGCAATGGTCACTGTCATACACGAAAGTGCGTAGACAGTTTGTAGTTTGTTGGTTAGTGCACGTCAGTTGTATTCGTGAGTCGAACAGCAGGAGATCCAAATAGGATCCGTGTCTGGGAAACGACGTTATCCTTCGCTTTAAGCCCGAGTCGATACAATATACTGTGCTGACCCCACCAATTGAATAGTAGGTTCCCTCTAGTATTTGGTGTATTATTTCCCCAATCTCTATGTTTGGCGTTGAAATCTCCGCCGACAATAAAGTAGTTCCCCTCCAATTCCAGTCTTAGGAATCGAAAAAGTGTCTCGTGCTCTGAGATGAATAAAGTGGATTGAGTAGCCTTAGGTGCAGAAACAGACACCATGTATAACCGCTTTCCACTACGGAGAGGGATATACTCGTACATGATGCATGCTTCCAGCATCTGGAAACTACGTACTACGCGGCTGTATACTCTTTTGAAACCTATTACTTTTTCTTACAAATATTGCAACGCCTCCTCCCTTAGTGGAGTTGGGTCGGTTTCTCCGTACTATTTTATATCTTTTGTTCCTCATTTTGTGTCTTTTGGTAAGCTTAGTTTCGCTAATCAAGAGCACATCAGGGGCTTGATCTTTAAGCAACTTAAAAAGTGTGGCTCTTCGTTGGAACCTAATCAGCGAATTAACATTCACTGCAAGAACCTTCAGGGTTTGCTCCACCATGTACGTACCCATTACGACTGGAGGTGCGTTAGGCCCGGCAGCAGCGCGTATATTTGATCAACCCGCTTAGCCTGCGCCTGTATTTGACGCTGAAGCTGAGCCATCTGCCGCTGAATAGAGAGCAAGATAGCCAGCATGTCAGGTACAGGTTCCGGTGCTCTAGGCGCTGAGGCCTGAGAAGTTACCTTTGGTTGTTGTACCGTAGTTCCCCTACCTGCCGCCATTTGGGCGTAGGTAACGTGGGGAGTAACGGCTGGTGTTTGTGCCTGCACGAGTGGACGTTTAACTTCCACTTTCTGCTGCCGAGCCAGATTTACTCTTTTGATGTATTGGAATTTGGGACAACCCCGATAATTTGTGGTGTGTCCCGTGTTCCTACATAACACACAAGAGAGTTGGCTTTTTTCTGACGCATTCCTCAGATTTGTGGTTCTTTCCACACTTCACGCAACGAGGCTGCATTTCGCCGTTCGACGCGGCGTGCCCGAACCTTTGACAGCGAACACATTGTAAAATGTTTTCGCTCCTCTTTAATTTTTCCCAGTGTACAACCTGGTAGTCTAGGACTTTGATGCTCCGTAGACCGTCCAGTTTGCTATTGGTACTTAGCTGAACCAGGAAGAACGGTAGTTTCTGCTTCTCCCTTTTGGCTCTAGCCGTGACGAATGGCCCCTACGAATTTGAGCTCTTCCCACTCCTTCTCTTTGAGCAGTGCAAGGAGCTCCTCCGGATCAGTCGACGGTTCTAACCCCCTCAGCAGCATTGGTTGCAGCTTGACCCCCTTCGGGGTGCAAGAGAAGAATTCTGTCGTCGATTCCTTCAGTAAGTTTTTTATTTTATTATAGCGCTCCACTGTGTTACAGTGCCTATCTAAACTAAGTCTTTTAATGTAAAAATTATTTCCTATTGCCGAATTACATAGTTCAATTGTTTCTTTCAACTCCTTCTTAAAAGTGTTGATTGGAGGTACACGCTGCTTAGTTGATTTCTACGGTTGTTGTTGTTGTTGCTCCTGCTGTTTATTTTTAGGTTGTGGTTTAAGATCCTTCTTTGTTAGTTCTTGTACTGGTTTTTGTAGTTTTTGTTGTTTTAGTGGCTGGTTATGTTTTTCTTGTTGTGGTAGCTCCACATTGGTGGATCTGAAGTTGTTTCTGTAACTCCTTCTCCCTCCTTGCCACTTGCCTCGCTCTTATAGCAAGCACTTATTGCTGTAGCTGCATTATGCTACTATTTATGGCTTTGACCTTGTCCTCATCGTCATCTGACTCAGAGGCAGCTAGGGAAGCAAAGCTATTGATTCCACCCATGTAGTGGCCTTCCCCACCGTCAGACACATATGGGTATTCGTCTTACGTTGTTCTTGTTGTGTCGCTGCTTTTGTTGACGTTGTTGGCGCCTCTTCCCTTGCTCCACCAGGCAGCTTATCGGTAGATGCTGATAGGGAAGGCGCTTCACGAGGGTAGAAGTTGGCTTCAGCTTCCTCCTCCTTTTAGACGTAGTTTCCGAACGGACCAAAATTACGGTTTGGTCATCAGATGACATCGTGCCATCTCCCGGACCCGCTATTTGGATAGCGGACCGTTCACTACCACTCATACTCACTGAATTAATTTATTATTTATATTATTGTTATTTTGTTGGATTTTTAAATAAAAAAGTCCGTCCTTTTCCGGGGATCGAACCTACGACCCTTGATTTCTAGGCCGGCACCACTACTATTGCGCCACCGCCACTTGGCTTAAACGTTTCTACTTGTTTTTTTGTCACTTTTGTTTTACTTTTTGACGGGAAAAGAAGCCGACACACGTCTATCCTCTGTCGAGGTCTATGAACGACTGATTCCGAAACGCAAAACCCAAACTGGTGACAGAACGCAGTACGTTTCGAAATTCATTGCGAATTTATATACTGCGCAAGGAAAAACAACCAGCGAATTATGAACTAGCACGATGCAAATGACAGTTGTTTGTTTGGTTTATGCAATCTGAAGTATAATGGTGAATTCCGAGAAGTAAGTTTTCTTTTACCGGGGGAATTTACCAAAGTCGTGAATGCTGGACTGAATAAAAACCACCACGTACTTGTGCTCTTTATAGATTTCAGCAAAGCGTTTGATACCCTGACCCCTCAAAAACTTGTGGAAAGCGTCAACAGATTAGGACTGAGAGGAGAGCTGGCAAACTGGCTTAAAAGCTATCTGAGTGAAAGATAAATACAAGCTAAGACATCTGACACATTTAGCAAAAAAAGAACGATCAATTACGGCATGCCACAAGGTTCCAAACTGGGCCCCATATTATTTATACTGTTCACAAATGAGCTATTAAGAACATTTAAAAAAGCTACTGCATATGCCTACGCTGATGACATCGCAGTCGTCTTGAAGCACAAGGACTTGCACTTAGCCATAAAGATACTGCAACACGATTTCAACCTTGTATCTGAATGGTGTCATGACAACGGCCTGGTGATCAACGCAAATAAAACTAAGTTGTTGCATATTCGGACTCCATCGAAGCCAACGGAAGTTATTTAAATTTTTCATCGAAATGATCGTTGTCCATTACTGAGGAGCAGCAGCACAATCGAGGTAGTTAAAACCATTAAATACCTCGGAGTTACCATTGACGAGAATTTCCTGTGGCGTGAGCACATCAACGTACTGCGTCTCCAACTTAAGAGCACTATATTTGCAATGGTGTATCTTAAGCGTTACTCACATACGGAGGTACTAAAGGAAGTGTACTACTCTTGGCAGAGTCACGCATTAGATACGGGATTCAGGCCTGGGAAACGCAGCAAAAACCCACCTGGAGAAGATATCAAACTTACAACATCGTCTTGTTAAAATTATTCGACACACTAATTCAAGTTTTAGATGTAAAGGCAATCTTCCAGATGACAACACTCCCAACTTACATGGACGACCGACGGTTTCTTCAACCCATCAACCACATGCTAAACACCCGAAGACGTGCGCAAGGGATGCTAGAAGTTCCGACAGCTTACATGGAGACAAAGAACTACGATGCACTGTTCCTAAATTGTTAAATTCGCTCCCATCGCTGAAAATTATTCCTAATTTAAAAAAAGGAAAAAAGAGATTAAAAAACATTTTATTGAATTTTATATTAGTAATTCTTAAAATCACCGTAATAATATTAACTTCAAAATGAACTAATTATATTTAAACCTAATCCTTTCAATTTGAAATCAAATCAAAACTATATCAATGTTCTGTCCAACCACCTGCAGATAAGCACTTTGCTTTGCAGGTAAAACAATGTTAACGAAAATTTATGTGCAAATAAAAACCACCTTTTAATAATAATAATAATAATTTGAATAAATAAAAGCATTCGATTATATTATTATAATTATTTATATGCAGAAATCAATGAACAAAAAGCGAGATTTTACACTTAATTACAACAAAAAGGAATTCAGCTCTAGCTGAATATATTCTAGCTTTAAAATATATTTTATGAATATTCGGTTGTCACAAGCACCACAATTATTTAGCAAATGATTAATTATATGAATTCTAATTAATTTGTTACACGTTTAAAAAAAAATAACTGCGCATCGCGCAACATTCCAAAACATCATGATTCGTAACGCAACGGGATACGCATCGCATAATAAAAGCATCGCATGTTTGCATGACAGATGCGAGGTGCAGTCACAATGCGCATTTAGTTTGAATTTTGGAAAGCAGCCATAATTTACATTCTGCACTACTGCAACCAAACCAAAAAAAAACTTAAAAAGATTTCTTAAACCAAACTATTCCATCCATTCAACCAAACATCGTTTCTTTTCCGGTGGCCCGGCAAGATGTTGCAATGCAACATATAACATTCGTAAGCTACTTAGCAGAAAACTTGAAAGATCCACACATAGAACAAAAACCGAGTAAATGGCCGACGGCTTATCTCCTCTTTTTTACCATTTCATGGATAAGTAGGCTTACCTATCGTTTAGCTAAAAATCGGGAGACCTTTGCACAATGACACAAATCCCAGTGTCAATTTGTGGGAGGTAACACTGAAAATTTGTTTTCAATAGTTTAAACTTTTGGCCCCTCCCAATGCAATGAACGTTTAAGCAGCGGTTGATGGCCAATGATGAAAAAACCTGTAGACAGATTGGCATAGAAGAGGAATTCCGGTGTGGTTTTTCATTCCACAAGTGTGAAGCGATTTTTAAGATCATTTAGTTGTTGTCCGATTAATTCGTTTGGTTTCTTTGCATACTCTGGCAAAGTCTGTAATTTGACTCCGCGACTTTTGACTACGGAGAATAAAATGCGTCTCTTTAATTTTTTTTTTTCTGATTGTCCTGAAACAGTGTGTGTGTAGAATATTAGAAAGTGAAATAAGACGGCCAGTGATTACTCTCCCTGGGCGGTAATCACATACAATAAGCAGACTTATCCAGTCTGTTGTGTGACACTAACCTGTTGTAACGATAACATATTTATAATAGAAGCAATTGATTAGATTCAGAAAAGATATTAGTGCGTCTTTTAGTTTTTTTTTTTTTGTAAATAACTAAGGATTTCTTTGATATCATGTAGTGGACTTTTCATATCTTCGTTCTTAATATAATATATGAGTGGCGATTTTCATAATTATTTACTACTAGAACTGCTTAAAAAACGAAACAATTACAATACATATTTATGTTCAAACTTTAATAATTAACTTTTTAAAATGACTAGAAAAAATAAATAATCATTTTTTATAAGTTTTTTTAATAAATTGAAGAGTTTTGGCCATAAGGGGTGCCCTCTTTGATCGATATTGGTTATTCCCTAAAACACGAAAAAGATGCACTTTTATTCACAAATATGTAAAACAATTTTGCTGAGTTCCTTACCTGATGATAATATTATGTCTCTACTAACTTTAAGGCGAGGATCGCCTGCTTTAACCACATTATGGGATATGGACGTCAAAGCAGCTATTCTAGCAGCAGGGGAAGTGATAAGTTTTCCATTCGTTCTAAACTGCTCCTGCTTTCGTTGAATATTTCTTGGTGGTTTCACCACATTATCTACATATGCTAAACGCGTTTTTCGCATTGGATATTCTATTTGCTTTTGTGATATTTTAATATTATTTGTTAAAATATTAAGACGACGTTCTTTTTCGGCCTCACATCTCTAAAATATTACAAATATATTATTTTAACAAATAAAGTAATAAAGAAATTGATTACCAAAAACATTTCCCGCCAAGTTTCTCGTTCATGCCTTGTTTCGCCACGAAAACGTCGCCCAACATGCCGTTGCCACAAAACATCAGTATCTTCCAACAAATAAGAATTGTAGTCTTCAAAACACAGCAATTGTTCTGGTGTAGTATGATCTAGAACAGGTCTTAATACATCGAATGGAACTCCACCAGTATATTCAAGAGCTAGTATTAGAACATTTTGTAATAAAATTGGTAATTTATATGAATTAAAACTTGGTTACCATCAAAATTTTTTTGCAAAACGCGAACACAAATATCAAATAAAGATGGAACTATTAAAATTGCGCCAGTTTTTATGCCAGAATAAACCTTAGTCCTTATCATAAAAGACATTTAAAACGATATATACATGAACATAAGTAGATTAAATAAATACCGCATCGATTTTGAAGAAATACCAATGCTAAGAGCATCTGAATTTAAGAAAGCAGCTTTTTCATTACTTGGAGGTTGGTGAGTACAATCGAATGCATGCCGCGTACATGGTATTGATCCCAAAATATCTGCAGTACTAAGCACTCGAGTTTCAACTGGTAAATTTGGAGAAAAATCCAATTCGTTTTTTGGTAGCTGGTCTGAATAATTTGAATTTTTAAAGCTTAAGATGTTTTTGTTTTTATTGTAAACATCGGTTTATACCAAGAACTTTAGCTTTGACGTTGGTTTCTGGTTCCGTCGAATTACCATGCTTGATTGTTGTTTTTCCGTGATATCCTCGTACTTTTTTTTTTTTTTTAGTAGTCATGCTGCACATTCCCAGCGCATCAGAAAAACTAGCCCCCATCGAGCTGTCTATTCCTTCTTCAAGTAAGTTTTTTTTTCGTTTTATTGCAGGACTTGTTGAATTTATAGGAACATTTGATGAGTCCTTTTTCCCTGATAATGAAAAAGTATGGTCATTACATTTTTAAGAAGCCAATAAGATGCTCTTGCATATGTATTTTAATTAATATATTTTACTTATTTATACAACATACTAGTTGAAGCATTATTTAATAATTAACGCCATGATTCAAATTGTATTTTAATAAAAAAAAATTTAATTGGCAGAATTGTAACCACATCCAAATTAATTTTACCATATAAACTTCAATGAGCAGCAACATCATTTATTAAATTTTATTTTAGTTCACATCGTTCGAAAAATTAAAGCTATTTCAATATATAATATTTATAGAAGGTTTATCCTACCCATTGACTCTCAAATTCGGCTGCAGGCAATAACTAACAGAAATTTAAAGAATACAAATGAAGAATAACATACGAATAGACCTATTAAGGGACATCTTGAAACAAACAGTAAAATATTCGCTACTTTCGACATCAACTAGAAGAGAAAACCGTAAAGTTATAGAGACAAAAAAAAGCGTGGTGGTATTGAAACGAAGAAAGGAGGTAAGTCGGCAAGGACAGCAAAAGAGGTTGAGGGTACTAAGAGCGAGAAAGAGGGAAGATAAAGAGATATAGTGAAGAGATACAATGAATGAGAAAGACATAGAATGATAGAGATAAAGGGAGATATGAAGTAATAGAGAAAATCAGATATATAAAATGAGAAATAAATAGAGTGAGAGAAAAAGTGAAATATAGAAAGAGTAGGAGAGATAAATTGACAGAGAGAGAGAGAGAGAAGTGGGGGAAAATAAAGAAATAAAACAGGAGAGAGACATGTTTGGCATAGCATGCGTACGCGTATATTTGGTGCAGCTGCCATCACACATCAGTACATACAACCATGAAAATATAAAAAGAGACACGAGTATTATAAGAGATTTATTACAGAATTATTTTAGTTTGCAATATTGGTAAGTGCTTACATTTCTATTACATTGCAGTTATAATTGCTATAATATCAGGATTCAAAGTATCAATGTTCAGAAGAGCGCATCTAAAAAAAATTAATATTTCCGGATCTTTCCTTCTCGTTATTTTCAAATTTTGAATCCTGATAATTTGTTGAGAAATATTGTGTAATACTCGTATTTTTCAAGAATACCAGGTTCCCTTCGGTGAATGTTTGTTAAGAACTAAAACTTGAAGTTGGTAAATTAATTACAGTTAATTACATTAGTTACAGTTGTTAGTTTTCTTTTTCCTCCACTCACCGTCTATGCAGACGGGATCGAATATCACCCGAAGAATTTTCTTCTCAAAGTAGCCAAGAGCACCCTCATACACCCTTTTTGATAAAGTCCATGTCCCTGCACCATATAGCAGGACTGGACTTATTAAGCTCTTGTATAGGGTCACTTTTGTTGTCCGAGAGAAGGCTTTACTGGTCAATTACCTACCTCTCTCGGACGTACTCTAAAATATAGCGATTCGATACTAAGCCATACAACTCGCTTATGGAATGCCCTGCCGAGCTCTCTATTTCGTCGTTATAATTTGCAAACATTTAAGATCAATGTACATCGGGACTCTCTATTCGTGCTCCCTAAGTTTCCTTCGCCCGCTCTGTGTGCAAACATTTTAAGGGTATAATAACGACTTGAGCGCGCACTAATTATAAAAAAAGGGAGGCTTGTTAGTTGAAGCCCGGATTTACCCCGAATTGTAGCGCCACATAAGTAAGTAAGTTCACGCCTAAAAGACTTACCTCTTGTCCTTTACCGATTTTTTGAAACACCGAGCAGAGTTTTTACACTCCTTTCACATTTTTCTCCGAAATTGTTTCTAATACCTTGCGCTGGGCTCGTTCAATATTTAAGTTGTAACAGTTTGTTCTCTCGACTAAGCCCAGTTTTTATTGGTCTCTTTATTTTCGAATTTTTTATTCGCCGTTTTGCGTTATTCCAGAAAAGATTTGGGTTTTATGTTCACCGCAGCAATAAAGTGCCGCTCTTGCTTAATAATATGTAAATAGCAAATTTAGTATGGTTGTTTTGCATGAGTTTCTCGATCCGATATTGTTTCCTCCATAGCAGTCTTTGTATTCATAGCTTAATTCACCGAAATGTCCATTTCAATTCCCGATAATGCCAGATATTACCTCCCTTGACGTTCCATGTAAAAACTCATTGAAGTCGCTTCAAAATGTTTCTTCAAATATTTCTCTTTCCCTGGCGCGTAAGCGTTCTGTTATCAGTTCTAATGCCATTAGTCAGATGGTAATTTTGAATACGGTTACGGCTTATCAAGAGGCTGTCCAGATGATCGTTACTCCTTTCTTGTTTTGGTCTGTTCAGCAATAAAACATTTTGGAAGCTTTCGTTTGTAAATTCGAGTAGCTGAGCCTATTTCTGACTTTTTGTCACTCAATTCCTTGAACGCATTTAGTTGTCGTTTATAAGTTGAGGAATAAACTGCGGAAAGATTCTATTAGCCGCTGTGGCATGGCACCTTTAATTATCTTGGTTTTCTTCATTATTCAAATTTTAACTATCTGAGACTTTTACTTACCTTGGCTAGAAATAGGACACTATTTCTTAATCCAATGAATGAATTCCAGATTTCAAGAGCACCACACTACCCTGTTTTAAGTTAATACAGTTATCGAACCATCTTAGCTTACAAATGCAATGTTTTCTCTTTATTTGGTCGTAGAATGGTCTAGACAGTATTTTGCTTGTCTCCACATATTCACTCAATCTAAAGGACCAATGTTCGGAAGACCAAAGCAAAATTGTCGAAGAAAAAGCTCAAGTAGTATAAGGAGCGGTTGAAGTGGAACCTAAGAAAGTTACTTCTCTTTCTCAACTAAACATTTCCAAGTAAACCGCTATCTTGTACTTTATTTGATAATGTAACAACTTTTCTATGTTTTAGCTAAAACTTAAATAAAATGCGATAGCTCCTTCAAATATAGTTCCTTTTGATTATATTTTACGTTTCCAACAAATTCCCAGTGGAGGGGTTTTTCTAAGCGGTTTCTCAGCCTTTCACTGCTGACGATTAAATACCGTGCGTCCTTATGTACAGCATTGTGTTCAATTGGTTCCACCATCAACGCCACATCCTACGCTTCCACTTTGCATAATTTGCGGGTGGAAATTAAAAAGAAAAGACGGGGTAAGCTCGCAGCGGGTGTGTTGGTTCTTCATGACAACGCTCCTGTTCACCCGGCGCGAGTTTCCAAGGCTGCTGCGCGAGATTGTGGTTTCGAAGAAATCGAACACCCACCCTATAGTCCAGACCTTGCCCCTAGTGATTATTTCCTGTTTCCGGATTTGAAAAAATGTCTTCGTGGAAAAAGATTTTCGGATGATGAAGAACTCAAGTCGGCAATAAATGGGTATTTTGCAGAGAAAGAGGAAATTTATTTTTTTGAGGGTTTAAAAAAGCTTATCTCAAGATGTAACAAATGCATTGATGTTAGGGGAGATTATATTGAAAAATTAAAACAATTTAAATTGAATTCGCATTTTCCTTCATATCGATACCGAGAATATATTGAACGCCCCTCGTACATACAAAGAGACACCGTTCAAGTGGTTAAATCTATGTACGAAAAATTGAAAAATGCCTTGGAAAATGTATCTTCGGCTAGTAGTAATGAAGAAGAACTAGCAGGAAATGAGCAACAGACACAGAGGCTCAAAAAATTGAACATTAAAATAGCGGCGATATCAAGGAGCATTGATGCTTTCGAACAGACATTTCATAAGTATTCAAAAGAAGTTCATGAATACCAACAGAAAATATTGCTGGAACAGTGGAGGAACATAACTGAACTCCACGAAGAATTTTTGTCGAAAGCATCAGAACAGGATTATACGATTCCCTACATGCAGGAAAATCGTTACGAGGGAGTTGAAGATGATGTAAACAACTGTCTCTTACAAATGGCATTGAAATCATCAGAAACAAGTAATCAAAACCACTCCTCTTCCACTCCAGAAATCCGCCTTCCCCAAATTGAGAATACCAATATTCAAGGGTAATTATTTAGAATGGCAATCGTTTTGCGACATTTTTACCACATTAATTCATAACAAAGTTACTCTGGGCGTAACAGAAAAAATGGAGTATCTTAAAACTCACTTAGAAGGCGAACCTCTTCAGTTAATACAACATTTCACAATATCAAGTGATAATTATCAAAATGCCTGGGAAACCTTAAAGGCGCGATATGCCAATGAAAGAAAAATCATTACCATGCATCTGGACAGAATGTTTAAAGGAAATCATACTGGGAACCATCCATCATCAAATCATCTTAAGCAAATCATGGACGCAAATAAAGAAGGGATTGCGGCTCTGAAAACCATGGGCTTCGACACTTCCTCATGTGGACCAATCATTGTTCATCTTATATTGAAAACATTAGATCCAGAAAGCAGGAACTTGTTTGAGCAAAGCATTGAAAACCCAAACAAGATGCCCACTCAAGAAGCACTCTTTGAGTTTCTAACAAGACGATACCGAGCATTGGAAGTATTGTCGTCATCAAAACAGAAGACACCAAGAGAAGAATTGAAATTTACAGCGCGCAACTGCCATATTGGAACAGCAACTGAATGCGCATTCTGCAAAGGTGAACATGCTGTTTACGTTTGCAATAAATTTTTGAGCTGGACCCCAAAAAAGCGTTATGAACAAGTGAAATCAGCAAAACTGTGTGTGAATTGCTTACGCCATGACAAACAGAGTGCATGCCTCAGCAAGAGACTATGCAAACATTGCACATGGAACATTTCGAAAAACGAAAACCTAATATAACTCAATCAGAGCAACCCCAAGTTAACCATGGCGATCATAACCAAAGCGTCCTCCTTGCCACAGCCATAATCATTGCTAAAAATAATAACGGGGAAAGCAGGCAAATAAGAGCCCTTATTGATCCAGGCTCACAAGCTACTTTGATCACAGAAGAAGTAGCTCAATCGCTTAGACTATCTAAAGAAAGAGTGTTTGTACCTGTTAGTGGTCTATGAGCAACAGATGCAGGAACTGCACGTAGTAAAGTAAATTTCTCCTTAGAAAAGCAGCTTCAAAAATTCTGGGAACTAGAAGAATTTCAAGACCGCAACTATCTAAAAGAGGAAGACCAGGAATGTGAGCAAATATACAGTGAAACTCACTACAGAGATGATAATGGTAGATATGTGGTGAATATATACCATTCAACATAAAATTGATGCAAAACCATAAACTAGGAGATTCTAAAAATAAGGCAATAGCCAGGCTACGTCAACTGGAACAGCAGTTTAGTAAAGATTTGAATTTAAAAGAAGAATACACAGAGTTTATGAAGGAGTTTTTAGACCTTGGACATATGGTCGAAGTGTCTCTAGCCAACAATACCATAAGTGATGTCTACTACATGCCGCACCACGCAGTTCATAAACCTGATAGCACGACAACAAAGCTACCGGTTGTGTTTGACGCATCGGCTAAAACTACAACAGGCGTGAGTTTAAACCAACTCATGCTGGTGGGGCCCAAGCTGCAAGAAGATTTAACAACAATCTTATTGCGATGAAACCTATGAGAAATTTAAGAATATTTCAAAGAACACTTGATACGCTAAGAGCAACCAGTACTGCAGATAAAATTTAAGGCTATGGAGCCCAGTTCAGTTGAATAACTTTGCAACAATGTTCCAGTCAGACCTGTAACGTAATTAAGTACTTTTGTAGTTACCTTTGTGTTTAATTACCATTTAAGTGCAATTACCATGTAGTTACATTTTTTAAGGTACTTTTACTGGTACTTATAATTCCTTCAAAAGTAATTGAAATCTGACCTTAATTACTTTTGTACTTAAAAAATGTATTTATGTACTTTTTTTTTTAAATTCCTTTCAAGTACTTTCAATTATAATACGAGTACGAGTACTTTTTAATTGCTTCTAATACCTTTTAATTACTTTTTGTGAATACAATTCATTTTAAGTACTTTTGTTAACCTTTCAAATCTTAATGTATTATAATAAAATATATTATACAAAATAATATGTGAAGAAACATATTTCAGATATAAAATAACATAATAATACATTAAAATCTGTTTTTTTTAAATAAAACCCAGTTTAAGTTAGCTTTCATTAAGCTTTTCAAAATTTGTGTCGGAATGCGCTTGTTTCGAGGAGTGTTAACAAGCCCTGCGAACGAGGAGCGGCTGGTGCAGGTGAAGTAAGAGTATTCATTTTAATGAATAACCTCTTCATTAAAGAATATTTGTTTGCAAATTGGCTTTCAACTTGGCCTGAGTAGCATATCTAACTACTAGCCTATTAATGTCTTAGCTTAGAGTGCCTGTGTGGGGCCAGTAAGTTAGTATAAGGTTGTTAAGTAATTGTAAGCTAGCATTTAAGCATTTTTTGTTAGAATGTAAGAATTATTGATTAGATAATAAAATGCGTTTAAAACTAAACTAAACTAGCCTATTAATGTCTTCATTGGTGCAGAGTTCCCGCTCATGGTTTAGGGAGCTCACCCACTTCTTTTTAATAAAAGGACACAAAATAGCTGCCACAATCGCGTCATTTGATACAGGCTCCATAAGGAAAAACGGTCGAAGTCGTTGCATTAAACCTTCTTCCAATTGTATGGCTACACGCTTTAAATATTTTAACCTTTCCGACAAAGTAATTTTAAACAATTAAGTCTTCAAGGTTACTAGAGCTGGTGAAAAATGGCCATGAATAAGGTTTTTCTCTTGCTGAAGTCACTGATATTGGCTCCATAAGACTAGAATATTGTTCGAGATATTGAATATCATTATGCGACAATTTTGGGACAGATAAGTTGGTGCATAAATTTGACAGATTGTCTTTATGAAGCAAAATTCTGGTAATAGCATCATATAACGAATTCCATCTCGTGCTTTGAATTACCGAAAGAAATAAATAAAAAAAAACATGAGTTGCCCAGCATAACCGGTTTGCTTGGATTTATGTACGTGTGCTTGTTATTTTGTCTGTAACTTGTTATGCAATGTAAATTAAATGGGGGTAGGAATATAATTTTTAAGATCATGAGATCGATGGTCCGTGAAGGTGGAAGTGCTGGAGGGGGTTGGTATGACGTTGCACCACACTATAAAAGTGATTGGCATTTGAAGCACGAGGTGTTAAGGGCTAATACGTTTTATGTTATATAAAAGGGAGTTTTTAAAACTGTACGCAAAATATTTGTATGTAAAGATCTTTACAACGCAGTAATGTACGGCCGAAAATATGGTAGTTCGAACAAGTGGAATGGGAATCAACTTGGAGTGCAACACCGCTGGAAACAGCTGGCGAAAGATCGCGCCAGGTGTTAAGGCTTGTTGGTTGAGGTCCTGGTCCACCCCGGACTGTAATGCCACCTAAGTAATTAAGGAAAATATTGGAAATATTTTGCCGACAGCCATGAATGAGCCATATTTTAACTAGCAAAATCAATACTATATAGAGTATGATTTTGTTCCTTGGAGTAGGGACTTTGGATCCAATTTGTTAAACCAGACTGAAGTAGCACCGGTTGCCTAGGCTTATTCTGATGGTAGTCTTTGACAAGGTGTCATTTGTTCAGTTTGCATTAACCCAGAGGAAGAGGATCTCTTCTAAAGTAATGAGTGTTTACAGTGACAAATTGTACGATTTGGTAGACGACGGGGTTATCTTTGCTCGACAAAATGTACGCTACTATTGCCTTCATTTACCGACTCTAATACATTTTGGACGCATTTCGAGTAGTCAACAGCATCCGGACTAAAAGGAAATAGCCCACATTTTTTGAACGCATTCTGAATTAACGTCGTTCTATCTTTGCATTTAAGGACCATGTTCAGTATCTCGCAGAGATTCTCTTTCCTTATTGCCTTGTCGTGATTACCCGGAACTCTTTGCCATCCACTGATGTATTACGACTTCAACCCTTTAAAAGCACCCACATCAGCTGGTTGTATTATATGCGTAGTGTTAGGGGGAAGTGCATACAAAATTATTGGGTTTGAACTGCAAAACTCACTCAGCTCCATAGGCATATGCGACCTATGTCCGTCAACAAAGAGCAGCACAGGACGTCATTTTTCAATAGCCAAACGTGGAGCCCGTCGGTAACATATTGAAGAAAAGTTTCGCTGCGCATCCATCCACTCTCAGTTTTTCCAAAAACCCATTCAGCAGGCATGCTTTTAAGGACTCTGGCAGGTGGTCGCTTGTATGGAACCATGGGCGGAAGCGCTTTTCCACATGCAGTGAACGCTAAAAGGACTGTAAGTGTTTCTTTTTCGTTACCAGCACTTACTTTATAGATGTTCTTAAGTCCTTTGGGGCCAAGAACGTTACCAGTTTTTGGAGCCAAGCTAAAACCGGTCTCATCCGCGTTTAGAATTCTGGAGGGATCATCAAGAATGTCTTCAGCTTTATTATTAACCAAGTATTCATGAAGATCTCGAAACCATTTCCTTATTCCTTGCTCCGTAATAGTAGCCCGAGATTTGGATATAGCTTCAGGAGTTTTTAAGCTTATGCTTGGATGGCGCCTTAAGAAGCTATAGTACCACTTTTTTCCTGGCTTCTTATCCTTGAACGGGGTTTTTCGAGAATCGTCTTTCAGAATTTTTTGAACCATTTGTAGAAAATCCTCTGAATTTTGCGGAAAGCCACACTTGGCCAAAGTTATAAGCCAGTCGACAAGCTTCTCCTCTTCTTCAATGGATAGCCACTGGGCCCCATTTTGCGAGGTCCGTCTAAGACTTTTCAATTGATCCGACCTTGAAGAGAAGTTCTGGGAATTTCGAACTTCCTAACGCCTTCCCGAATGGGCATTTTATTTTGTCTAATTCCTAGAAGAGCTTGTACCAAAACTTGATGGCTGTAAGTGATTACACGCCTGCCCTTAGTTGCGTCACTCATGTTGATTGTAGTGAATTACTTAAAATTATACTTTAAAGCTAGTTTACTATCTATATTTACAGAAAAAAATGATTTCTCTTACAAAAATTCAGCGAGTTAGGACACACGTTTCCAGTACCTGCCGGTAAGTGTGACAACCCACTCACCCATTTTGGTAATCCAAAATTAAAAATTTTCCTAGAACCATTGTTCAAAATGGGTAGAGGCAAACATTGCACCCAAGAAGAAAAGAACCGCATTTTAGAAATGATTGAAGAGGGGAAAACATATAGTTTTATACAAGATGTTCTTGCGTGCTCTGCGGATATGATGCAGTTCTGGCAGACAAAGGCCATTCAACGAAATATTAAGCAAGTGAAACAACATAACATAACATAACATATATATTTATTTCGCAAAAATTTTCTTTACAAGGTTGGCTTAAGTTTATATTTGTGAAGATGTACGATAGTTAATTATCTTTTATCTTAAACATTATTAACAAAATTTTAAATTAAATTAAAAATTTTTACAAAAGGAAAAGCGAGAAGAACCTTTTATTTAAAGACACAAAAAAAAAAAAATAATAATAATAATAATAATAAGAATATGTATATATATGAGTTGGTAAGTCGAAAAAGTTAAAACAATTGTTGATAATAATTCAATGGCAAGTAATACATATAAATGGAATTGGAATGAGATGTTCTTCTCAATGGTGAAAGAGAGCAAATAAATAAATTAACAAAAAAAATAAATACATAAATAAATAAATAAATAAGTAAAAAAAAAAAAAAAAAAGTAAAGCGATTGGGGAACGATCGCCAGCCATCCACTGTAATACAGTGGAGGGCTATGCGAAAGTGAAAGAGCTCCCATTCACACCAAAGTGTGAAAAGCGGCAATCGATGCTGCTGAAGGGGTTGGAACCGTCTTCTGATCCTGAGGAGATCCTGGCACTGCTCAAAGAGAAGGAGTGCGAAGGACTCAAGTTTGTGCGGGTGGTAAAGCCATTTACCACAGTAGAGCCAGGCCGGAGAAACGGAGTCTGCCGTTCTTCCTGGTGCAGCTCAGTCCCGAAAGCCGTCTGGATAGTCTAAGGAGTATCAATGTCCTAGACTACCAGGTGGTTCACTGGGACGGAACGGAGTCTGCCGTTCTTCCTGGTGCAGCTCAGTCCCGAAAGCCGTCTGGATAGTCTAAGGAGTATCAATGTCCTAGACTACCAGGTGGTTCACTGGGAAAAACTAAAAAGGAGCGAAGGCGTTATACAATGCGTTCGCTGCCAGAGGTTCGGGCACGCCGCGTCGAACTGCCAAATGCAGCCTCGATGCAGACGTGGAGGCGGTGTCGCGATCATCATTAAAGAAGGTATACAATTTCACTGTTGGAGGCAGTCGTTTACATACCGCTCCGTAGTGGAAAGCGGTTGTACTTGGCCTCTGTTTATGCACCTGAGGCTTCACAATCCACTTTACTCATTACAGAGCTCGACACGCTTTTTCGACTTCTGAGGCTGGAATCGGGGGAGAATTATTTTATAATCGGCGGGGATTTCAACGCTAAACACAGAGATTGGGGAAAAAATTTTCCAAATACTAGAGGGAACCTACTACTCGATTGGTGGGGTCAGCACGATGTCATGTGCAGACTCGGTCTTAAAGCGACGGATAACCCGTCGTTTCCCAAAGGCGGGTCTTATTTGGATCTACTGCTGTACGACGAACGTATACGACTGACATGTACGAATTTACAAACGCTAAACTGTCTGCGTACATTCGTGTATGACAGCGACCATTGCGGTTTTAGCACCGAAATTACAGTTCCGAACGAAATTGCGGAATTGGAGGAGTTTGTCCACAGATATTCTTACAACTACAGTAAGACCCGATGGACACGCTTCTCCTCAACCTGGACAAGAGCGCTCTCCTCGAACACGCTCCACCCACCGTCCAATAGGAATTTGTCAAACGAGGACATCGACAATTACCTAAAACAAATGGACGAGACAATTAAACAAACTATGGACACTACAATACCACGGTATCGACGCACGACTAACGAAGACCTGTTCCGCAATCCTACTATTGACGCACTGCACCGACAGAAAAGTAGACTTCTGACAAGACTTAAAAACTTGTACAGACAGTTAACTGACCAACAAGACCCGGAGATTAAGACACTGAAGTCGTTGATTGAAAGTATTCAAACGCTAATAAAAGAGAATTACAGAATTTCTGTTAGTTTGTATTGAAACAACAAGGTTCGGGCTGTAAACACCAGCAACCCGAATATGTTTCCGCAAATAAATAAACTATTTCGGAGAAAAAATCAAAACGACCTTCAGTGTCTTAAAATAGCACGGACAACAGACAACGAACGGTTACTGACAATAGCATGTATTGATCCAAATGAAGCCGCTGACGATGACTACTTTTTTGTGATCGAGAATCCATAGGAGAAGGTTGAGGCCATAGGGGCGACTTTCCAGGAAGTATACAAGGCCGCTGATACCATTGGCCCTAATTACGACCGGACAATCGCGTCTTGGTGCACGACTTCTGCATTCGAAATGAAATAGGGAACTGGCGATCCGAGGGGTCTGGTTTCACCCGGTTTAGCGACGAAAATATGGCAAATAATGTCATTGCCAGACAGGGTGACCTACCCCCGTTCATTTCGAAGGAAGAACTCCATGAGATCTTCGTCACAATCAGGGCTAAGAAATCAGTGGGGACCGATGGTATTCCGAACATCGTGCTTCGACATCTTCCTGTAGAAGCGGTGGACATCTACACCACCCTGTTTAATAATGCAATGAATAATGCACATTATCCAGCGCATTGGAAAACGGCGGTGGTTCAACCTATCCCCAAAAAGGGGAAGGATATATCCAATCCGGCGAATCTCCGGTCGATAAGTCTCCTTCCGAATATCAGTAAGGTTTTTGAAAAGGTAATTAATAGAGCTCTGACTAGGTGGGTTGAGGACAAACATATAGTTCCGGATAATCAATTCGGTTTTAAGGCGGGACATGATATCTAACATGCCGCGTCTAAACTGGTGTCCGATATCCAATGGAATAAAGGCAAAAACCAATGTACTGGTGCCTGCCTTGTTGACTTGGAGAAGGCCTTCGACACTGTATGGTTAGAGGGTCTTTTCTATAAGCTGACTAGGCTGGGGATCAGTAAACCACTCTTGTACAGTCTTTATAATATGCTACACAACAGACAGTTCATCGTGAAAAATGCTGATGTGACTTCTGTTGGAATATTTCAAATTAAAAATGGTCTTCAGCAAGGCGCGGTGAATTCGCCGATCATATTCAACATTTATACAAGCGACTTGATAGCTTCACTTTCCCGTACTATTGCCTACGCAGACGATTTGATAGCGTACAGAACAGGTCCAAAAATCGAGGTCATTAATACTCTCTTGCAGCGTGACTTCGATACGATACGATGACTGGAAGTTGAAAATCAACTTTCAGAAGTCGGAACCATTCTCTTTAGGACGCCGTTGTCTAGAGCCTCTAGGGATACCAGAAAAAATTGGCGAAAGTTCTCGATCATTGGACAACACGGGCAGCCTCTTGCCTGTCGAAATATAGTCAGACACCTTGGAATCTGGCTAGATCAGTTTCTGTATTTTGGCAAAAATGTAGATGCTGCTCTGGCCAGAGCTAAAGGCGCTTTTGCCCTTACAAAGAGACTGTTTTATAGCAGCCAACTCGATGCGAGAGTAAAGGTAATCTGCTACATGGCCCTTATCAGGCCCATGCTGGTATTTGGAGTCGGAGTACAAGAAATTGTATCCTAATGAGGTCCTTTACAACAGAGCGAACCTAATACGAGTGGACAACTTTGTAAAGAGCAATGACCTCGACGAATAACCTGATATCTGGGGCTTACTACCTCAATTACCTTTACCACGAGAGTGTGCAAGCAAAATTGTCGCATTTGAAAACCCGCCCGCATACATTGAAAAGCCGATACACCCACAACGAGTCACTGTTTGGTGCGGATTTTGGTCCAGAGGCATAATTGGGCCATTTTTCTTCGAAAATGAGCAAGGAGTGGCCGTTACAGTCAATGGCGATCGTTATCGGGCCATGTTGAACGAATTTTTGTTCACAAAAATTGAAGAGGAGGATATTGGCAACATTTGGTTTTAACAGGAAGCCGCTACGTGCCACACAGCCGAAGCTACACTCGATGTTTTGCGCCCTGTTTTTGAAGATCGCATTATCAGCCGCAGAGCTGATGTCGTTTGGCCACCTCGGAGCTGCGATTTGACACCGTTGGACTATTATTTGTGGGGTGCCGTAAAAGATAAGTGTTACGCCGACAAGCCAGAGACAATTGACGCTTTAAAGGACAATATTCGTGAAGCCATTGGTGAAATACAGTTGCACACAATCGATAATGTGCTTAAAAATTGGACCGATCGTGTAGGCTACTGCATGGCCATGGCAGCCATTTGAATGAAATTATTTTCCATTATTAACCGGAAGGATTGTACTTTCAAATAAAAAAAGAAATTTGAGAAAATATTCAGTAGTTTTTTTTTATAGCATTTTCAAAAAAAAAAAATTTTTGGCGGACCCTATACTAATGTACACTGCTGTGCAAAATAATAAGAACAACTATTGCCGGAAAAGTTTTCTTAAATATGTACAGTTTTTGATTCATTCACAATTTGTTGTTTTCGTTTTTTTTACTCCACGTTGGGATAGCGGTAAATTATTGAAGTTTTTGCTTCGTCAATTGTGTGGACTGCACTAGCCCAGACACTTTGCACGGAAGAAGGTCATTTTTGACTGTGCAAAATAATAAGAACAGAAATAAAGCCGGGTACTATTTGTTTAGGGGTTTTGTTTTTATTATTATTTTTATTGGTAAGCATTAAAAATGAGTATCTGTGATGAGTTTCCAAAAAAAGTTTTGATTATTTTAGAGAAAAATGGGTCGTAATAAACATTGTTCTGCAGAGCTTCGAAGCATTATTCAAGGCTTAAATAAGGAGAAGAAATCTCTAAGAGCAATCGCCAAAATTCTTTCTTGCTTCTTGGGAATGGTCGTGAATGCTCTAAAAGAAAAAAACAATGAAGAAACACGTGCAAAACATCATCCCACACTGACCTACGCAGTTTCGATGCGCAAAAAAGAACCCGTTTATAACTTCGGCTGAAATCAAAACCGATTTAAATCTAAAAATAGACAGTTCTCTGATAAGAAGAAGATTTATAGAAAACAATCTTAAAGCTTGCCACCCAAAGAAATGTCCTTTCTTATAAAAAAAGAATATAAAGGACCGATTAAATTTCGCCGATCGTCATTGCAAAAGCCAGCTGAGAAATGGCGTAACATACTTTGGTCTGATGAAACCAAAATTAATTTATTTGGGCCAGACACAATAAACCAGTATGTAAGAAGACCGACAGGGAAAGAATTCGATCCTAAATATACCGTTAAGATAGTAAAACACGGTGGTGGTAATATTATGGTCTGGGGCTGCTTTTCTTATTATGGCGTTGGACCAATTCATTGGATACAGGAGACTCTAACGAAGGGCAGGTACATAGAGATCTTGAATACATGTATGTATCCCTTTGCAGATGATAATTTACCGTTACTTTGGCTGTTTCAACAGGACAACGATCCTAAACACACAGCCAAGGTAACAAAAAAATGTTTTTCTTAAAAAAAGGTCCAGCTTCTTGAATGGCCAGCGCAATCCCCAGATCTTAATCCAATTGAAATGGCGTAACATACTTTGGTCTGATGAAACCAAAATTAATTTATTTGGGCGAGACACAATAAACCAGTATGTAAGAAGACCGACAGGGAAAGAATTCGATCCTAAATATACCGTTAAGATAGTAAAACACGGTGGTGGTAATATTATGGTCTGGGGCTGCTTTTCTTATTATGGCGTTGGACCAATTCATTGGATACAGGAGACTCTAACGAAGGGCAGGTACATAGAGATCTTGAATACATGTATGTATCCCTTTGCAGATGATAATTTACCGTTACTTTGGCTGTTTCAACAGGACAACGATCCTAAACACACAGCCAAGGTAACAAAAAAATGTTTTTCTTAAAAAAAGGTCCAGCTTCTTGAATGGCCAGCGCAATCCCCAGATCTTAATCCAATTGAAAGTCTTTGGGATCATCTTAAAAGGCAGCTTAGTAAGACGTCAAAAAACAAGGCGGAGCTGTAGGAAAATGTTAAAAAAATTTGGTACGAGATCCCACCACAACTTTGCCAAAAACTTGTGGACTCAATGCCCCGTAGGTGCGGAGCTGTTTTAGTTAGCAAGTGTAGCACAACAAAATATTAATTTTTAAGTCATTTTCAATAGTTTCGTTTCATTCATTATTGTGTTTATGTTTATTAAAAAAAAAAAAGAATTGCTTTTCTTTAGTGTTCTTATTTTTTTGCACAGCCTAGATCAATGAATTTTTGTTAAATTGTTTTTTTCTTTTATTAATGTTTGCCAAAATCAGTGTTTATTTATTTAGTTGTAAACCTGCATTTACTTAAAATAATATAAATCAATTTCTGAATTTAATTTAAACTTGTGTTTTTCTTAAATTTAGAATTCAATAATAGTACAACGCTGTTCTTATTATTTTGCACAGCAGTGTATGTATATAATTGTGTATAATGTCTATGTGTGTGTATGTGTATTGTGTATGTAGGATTAGGTAGACTAAGGTATATTTTAAGTTAGATATTAAGTTTTTATAAAAAATAAAAAAATGTCCATATGCTAAGTTTTTTGTTTACAAATTGTTTTTTCTTAGCCGTAAGTATACAAAATAAATATTTATAAATAAAATGTAAACAAAGTCGAAAGACATAGATATAAGAATTTAGAGTAGCTTAGAGTGCCTGTGTGGGGCCAGTAAGTTAGTATAAGATTATTAAGTAATTGTAAGCTAGCATTTAAGCATTTTTTGTTAGTATGTAAGAGTTAGTGATTAAGAAAATAAAATGCATATAAAACTAACTATTAACTAAACTGCAGATTAATAACACGAATAATATTTTGCTTGGCAAACTTCAATTACAAAATTTAAAGAAATATTCTACTTTTCCCGCCTTTGAATTGTTCTTTCTTACATATATACCCATACGCTCAAACAAAATACCAATTCATGAAAAATTACATAATTTCCTATTGCAGTCGAATGAAAACAAACAGCCAAGTCTTCATACCCCTACCCGCAAACCCCTTGCACTTGTTTTTCATATTCCTTTTGCCACTGCCCTCAACTTGTGGTGAGAGAAAAAAAATCTCTCAGTAAACAAACCAAGAAAAGCGAAAATAAAAAAGCTTTATATTACTCCGAAAGCTCGTGTCGGCTAGCCGACCAAAAGTGAACAATTTTTTTCTACAGGGATGAGACATCTATATAGATTTATTATCTGTGGTTTAAGCAGTTTGGGTGTAAAAAAATGTGTGCAAACCTAATTGGCCAACTATTTAAAAAAAAAACGTGTTTAATACAGATTTCAAAATGGTATAATACAGCCTTTTATTTAATGCAAATACGTAGTTATTGCTATTAATGTTCAGAAGGAGCAAATTCAACTAAATATCAAAAATTTAAAAAAAATTATCTTTTCTTATCTTTAACTGTAGATGCTCATAAGGATGTAGTAAAAAACGATGTTAAACATTATTTAAACTTTATTTAACCTGAAATTACAGTAAATGCTCAAACTATCTCCCACCGACTGTGATACAAGCTCGACATCTTCGAACAAAAGCCCTTTCGAGAAGACGCGCCGTTGCGTAATTTTTGAAGCGGCTT
The DNA here is from genome assembly GCA_949129095.1 of Volucella bombylans. NCBI lineage: Eukaryota > Metazoa > Arthropoda > Insecta > Diptera > Syrphidae > Volucella > Volucella bombylans. The sequence continues at coordinate 244,176,592 of OX422140.1, forward strand.
CCTGGACACGGCTACGCAACTCTACTAAGCTCCTGCTGGGCTTAGAGTAATGAAATAAAATAAGTTCCACCCCTACCATATTACAATACTTGTCCAACAGAAAAGAAATAATTAAAAAAAAAAATAACTACGTTTCCATTGTTTCATTGTTAAACTATTACAGTCACAAACGGAAACACTATTACAACAAAAAATTAGTTACGTATTGCTTTTTAATGCGACGCCCTTGCGTTGAATAAACTATTATCACATACATACATATGTACATCCAAACATATACTACGAACAACTTTTTATTCACAAGAACAGAATTACCTGTCGAACTTCACCAAAATATTCCCCATTAAACAATAATTTTTGACCTATATCGCTATTGGTCTTCATTTTTTTGCGCTTGATCCTAAAACGGGTTCGTTAGCAAACAAAGGGCTTGATGAAGCCCTTTTCCTCTTATCAATGTCAAGTGGATGGTACGTTGGATCGGTCAAATTATCATCGCAGCTAAAATCTACCTCATCAACGAGTTTTGCGACCAAAGCCATATCTAAATAATAACGTTATAAACTAAACTTCATTGCTTCTTCTTCACGATATGTACATAAATAATTTTTTAAGTAATCTCTCATTACTTACCAGTTTTCAAATTTATATTAGGTTTCTATGTAATTTATAAAAGTAAGTAACACAGGCTTTAGACTTAATCTCACACTTAATATATATTTGTTTAAAAAGAAAAAAACAAAACAAAACACATTTTACGGACGCTTTATTTTTTATTAAACCACCAATAAGAGATGTACCTTACAAAAATTAACCTATTTTCCAATCGGGTGCGAATTCGACGACAAATAAACTAAGAATAAATTGGTACGCTAAATCACATGACAGTTGTAGCGTCAGCCTTTTAACAAAAATAAAAATAACAATAAATAAATATGTTTAATTGTGGTGTTCTATTTGTGTCCCCTCACTGTACCAAATCCAATAAATTTACCCATTGTCAAAAACAGACCTTTTCCCCTCCTAATCCATTAGTTTGTCCTGCTAATCTCTCTTTCCCAACTCATACCTCTATTTTCAAATTCCCTCATTCCACTTTCTTCGTAGGCTCACACTCTCCCTGTGTTCTTGTTACTATGGTGAATATGTTCCTTTTGTCGTAGAGAGAGTTGTGTTGACTACCTTAAATTCAGGAGGAGGTGGTGGAAAACCTAGCTAAGGAGGTAGATCGTGTGGGAGGTAGTTTATTATAGGTATAAGTTTAGGCATGAACCCACAGTTGAGAGGCAGAAATTAGAATGGGGAATAAAGATAGACAAATAAGAAATCAAAGAAAAATTAAGAAGAGAACTAGTTAGGAAGGTCAATGACATTTAGTAGAAAATCAGCTGATCATCTTTCGATGCCAACCAGCCGTTGGTTTGGGTATCAGAAGATTACAACGGCAAGGTCGTGCGATTTTCAATCGTATTGGGTGGGACTTTTTTCTTTTTCCCTTTTTGGGAGAAAAAAAGTCGAGACAGTCGATGTCTGAGGATAGAGCGACAAGGTCGCATTTCATTCGGGTCCTTTTTCAGTTTTTTTAGACTTTGGAGATTTAGTCGGCGCGAAAAGTGGTTACACTAAGAAAAAAAAAAAAGAATTTATACAGTCTGCGCGAAAAGTGTTGAAACGAAAAAAAAAAGAAAGAAAAGGATTGTACACAGTCGGCGCGCAAAGTGGTGAAAAAAAAAAGAAAAACAAAAAGGATTTAAAAAGGTCGGCGCGAAAAGTATATTCGCGGCCGTATTCCTTCTCTTTAAAGAAAAAAAAAAAACTGGAACCCGTTCGCCAACAGTCGGTGAAACTTCTCCCCGGGCAAAATAAGAAAAAACAAAAAAAAAAAATAACGCAAAGTGCCGCGGTGCAGAAAAAGAAAAAAAAGAAAATTGAACTACCCCTATCCGCCCCCCCCCATCACACCTACGCGGTGCCATTTTTTTTTGTTACCGGTGTAATAAGGGCAACCCACAAATAAGCTGGTGGGCGAAAAGTCCTTGTGGTGTGGTGCAAATTACAAAAATAAAAACACAAAAAAAAAAAAAATAATAAAAATAAATCATAGTGCGAGATACGATTTCCCCATATACTCCTAAAGCTGCATCGCCTGCAAGAGGTGCTCCGCGGGACAACTCCAACCACAACAACAACAACAAAAACATTAATTGACAAAAAAAAAAAAACAGTGTTGAAATTAGTGGATTATATAGTGGATACATATGTATATGTAGACTTTTTGAATTTAGATTAACGTATTTTATTTTGTATGTACATAGATTTCAGTTTTTTTTTAATTAAATTGTGTAGAGTAAGGTTAGGATTAAGTAAGTTGGGTTTTTTTTAATTTTTTTTTTGAATTCTATTTTTATTATTTATGTGCGCGCAAACAAAAAAAAAATTTTTTTATTTTTCACATAAGCGATTCGTCGAAGTGCTGGCGCCAGAACTACGGGGGATCCATATATCATCGGTAAGTTTTTCATAAATTCAAGTTTCCCTTTTTTTTTTTGGCTAGAATAAAAGTAGCCTTATAGTAGTAAAAAAAAAAAAAAAAAAGTAATAATAATAATAAAAAAAAATAGAATTCAAAAGGCTCGTAGTTTCTTTCTTTTGTAAATTTTTTTTTAATAAATCAATTATTGTATGTTAGATATTAAGTTTCCTTTTTTTTGTGAATTTAGCTTTTTTTTAATAAACCTGATATTGTCATGAATTGAATTAGTTCTTCTGTTTTAATGATGGAGTAAAACCGTCGTCGCAAGTGGTGTGTGGATGGGCGAACCGACCGTCCTTCGATGGGGCGATTGGGACTAGACATGACGCACAAACGATGACGACATGACGGGACTGACTTCCGCTGATTTTTTTTTTCCATTGTAAGGAGTCAGTTGGCCACGGAGGCATCCATGATGCAGGAGTAGTTGGCAGTGGCACGCTCGCGGTTGCTCGGCTCTAGCTCGTCGGGTTGGGTTGGTTCTTGCCACTACCCCGTACATCGCAACTCAACTTACCTTTTTGTTTCGTGCCGAATTGAAAAAAAGAAAACAAGGATAGCCTGGAGAAAGCTACGTTATTTTACGGACGGACTTAAAAGATAGGAGGAGAAAGAGATGATAGAAGAAAGAGGAAATGAAACAGCAAGATCACTTCTGTGTGCCATCACCACTGTGCAAGACCGGGACTTTCGCGCTTAGAACTAACTAATCCTACACTAACCTAAACCCTAACTACCGAACTTAATTTACGACTTATAACTAAACCTAATACTAACTTAACCCTACGTACCCTACACCGAATAATGTGTCCCAGTATCACACAGCGATAACAGCTCGTCACGACCTGAAATAAGCCGGGTGTTGTTGGCTGAGGATGGCCAACCCACCCTTATCGCACTTGGGTGCGACCAATTGCTACCATTCTGGCCAGATCTGTGAATGGTAGCCCCTAAGGAAAGTTCCTCCCAGTCTCCACCTGTAAACAAAATCAGCGGAAGTCAGTCCCGTCATGTCGTCATCGTTTGTGCGTCATGTCTAGTCCCAATCGCCCCATCGAAGGACGGTCGGTTCGCCCATCCACACACCACTTGCGACGACGGTTTTACTCCATCATTAAAACAGAAGAACTAATTCAATTCATGACAATATCAGGTTTATTAAAAAAAAGCTAAATTCACAAAAAAAAGGAAACTTAATATCTAACATACAATAATTCATTTATTAAAAAAAAATTTACAAAAGAAAGAAACTACGAGCCTTTTGAATTCTATTTTTTTTTATTATTATTATTACTTTTTTTTTTTTTTACTACTATAAGGCTACTTTTATTCTAGCCAAAAAAAAAGGGAAACTTGAATTTATGAAAAACTTACCGATGATATATGGATCCCCCGTAGTTCTGGCGCCAGCACTTCGACGAATCGCTTATGTGAAAAATAAAAAAAAATTTTTTTTTGTTTGCGCGCACATAAATAATAAAAATAGAATTCAAAAAAAAAATTAAAAAAAACCCAACTTACTTAATCCTAACCTTACTCTACACAATTTAATTAAAAAAAACTGAAATCTATGTACATACAAAATAAAATACGTTAATCTAAATTCAAAAAGTCTACATATACATATGTATGTATCCACTATATAATCCACTAATTTCAACACTGTTTTTTTTTTTTTTTTTTTCATGTGGCGACTGGGAGGAATTTCTTTAGGGGCTACCATTCACAGATCTGGCCAGAATGGTAGCAATTGGTCGCACCCAAGTGCGATAAGGGTGGGTTGGCCATCCTCAGCCAACAACACCCGGCTTATTTCAGGTCGTGACGAGCTGTTATCGCTGTGTGATACTGGGACACATTATTCGGTGTAGGGTACATAGGGTTAAGTTAGCTTTAGGTTTAGTTATAAGTCGTAAATTAAGTTCGGTATGTAGGGTTTAGGTTAGTGTAGGATTAGTTAGTTTTAAGCGCGAAAGTCCCGGTCTTGCACAGTGGTGATGGCACACAGATGTGATCCTGCTGTTTCTTTTCTTCTGTTTTTTCTATCATCTTTCCCTCCTCCTATCTTTTAAGTCCGTCCGTGAAGTAACGTAGCTTTCTCCAGGCTATCTTTGTTTTCTCTTTTTTTTATAACCCGGCACGAAAACAAAAAGGTAAGTTGAGTTGCGATGTACGGGGTAGTGGCAAGAACCTACCCAACCCGACGAGCTAGAGCCGAGCAACCGCGAGCGTGCCACTGCCAACTACTCCTGCATCATGGATGCCTCCGTGGCCAACTGACTCCTTACACAGTCACTAAAAAATTACTGTACGTTTAAAGAGATTTTTATGACTTGAGCTTTAATATTGTGGCACCTGCTGGCGAACGTGGACTAATAAGCAGGCTATATCTATATATGTATACTATACCCTATGGGCTCTCAGAGACTTACTTCCGTTATCTACAAGCTTTATGAACAGAAAAATGTGCTTATTACTATAGGTACATAGTAGGACTAGCATTTTCTTCGCACATCGTATAAAAGTCACATATATATATAATATGTACAAATATACAAGGTCGGAAAATAATAGCCAGTTAGTTGTTTATTAATGCCGCAGACAGCATTACAAGTGATAAAATAACTATTACTAAAAATTTATTTTTTCAAGTTTTCATTTGCATATTTTCAATATTCAATAAACTGAAATATTCACAAAACAAAGTCAAATAAAAAATACAATTCGTACTTAAAAGGAATTCATAAAAAGTAATTAAAAAGTATTGTAATTGAATGTTCTTGAAAGTAATTTAAAAAAGAGTACTTAAATACATTTTTTAAGTACAAAAGTAATTAAGGTCATATTTCAATTACTTCTGAAGGAATTATAAGTACCAGTACAATTAATTAAATTAAAAAATTAAAATACGTAGTACTGGTACTGATACTTGAAATGAACAGCTCTGGTTCCAGTTGAGAGGGAGATCAAGGATAATAATTTCTCTATGCAAAATAGAGTTAATGCGCAAGCATAAAACAGATGACTCCATCTCTTAGAATCATCAGACACTTCATTAATGAAAAACGCAAACAGTTTTAGGGTTTATAATAAAACTACGCGCCAAGAAGATCAACCGGAAAAATCAAAATAGAAAAATCGCAAAGAACTGTTGAAATCAAAGTCAAAATAAACTGATTATGAAAACGAATGAGAATGAGAAATAACACTGAAGCGAAAGAACGTTCTACTTTAACGAAAAAAACCACTTGTTAGTTGATGTGCAAGAAGGTTTATGTACAGCAAATTTTCAACAGTGATATTAGTCATCAGCTAAATCAACAAGTAAAGCAAAAATAACATCAGCACTTTTCAAACTGGAAATATAGATACAAAAATTGTTTTAAATACAGATGGCAAATGAATGACGATGGCAGGTTGTAAATTATATGGATATCCATATAGTGAATTCTAGAATTGAATTTTCGCAAATTAACTTTAGAAGCGGATGTAATGCAACAATTAACTCATATCCTTTTTTTATTTAAGATGCATTTTTATTATTTTAATTCATTAACTCCTACTATAAAAAATGGCTGAAAATTAAGGAAACATGCCTGTATAAAAGGCAAATAATAAAGGTATTTTCATGTATTTTTTACATTTATCGAGGATTTAAGAAAAGGCTTACTTTGGTGTACCCTGACCCATGTTAACGGAAATTGCTCTATTAGTACTAATGGTAGAAACTTTGTGTAGGATTTTATTTTTAGAATAAATACTAGCCTTTGTAACGGCGTTTAAATAAAGTTGATATCTTATTTGAATCTTTAGATATCCAATTTCTAAGCCGGTTCCATTTTCATTGCCCATGATAATTTTTGACTTGGAGGTCACTTTTCTCTAGAAAATGCCTAATTAACATAACGTTTTATATAACAATAATTAAAATCATCAAGCTTGCACAAAAACCCATACATTTTATGATACTTGGAAAAACCTGCAGCAGATAAAATTTATGAAAAATGTTTTTTTTTGCTTTAAGCTCCAAAAGCTATAAATAATAAGAACTCAAATTCATACTCGTTTCACTCAATAACTGAATTAAATAGATACAATATTGAATGGTTCAATAGGGCTACATCTTTATTGAAAAAAAAGCATACTGCTGAAAGTATCTACACGACATGCAAATACATTGGTACATGGATATGTCTTATAGGCATACGACGAAAAAAACTTAATTGTTCTACGAGTGAAGATAAATAGAATATAGGGTGGTTGTGTAAAAAAAAGAGATAGTTTAAAGTTTTACTCCGGTGTAAAAAATAACACAATTTTTTTAAGTTATGTTATGGTATTACATTTATGAAAAAATGAGTTTAGTTCCAGTATAGACATCAGCTGTTGTACTCAAATTGTAGAACTCGATGCTATGAGCAATAATGAGCAGTGTGTACTAAAGCAGGAAATATAGTGGCGTGTTTCAAGATTATCGATGTGTCGGGAGAAGATGGCATCAATACAGGTTGAATTACGAGTTGTTGAGATGGTAAGATTGTAGTTCATTTCTAAACCAAGTTCGTTGTGCATAAATTCTACAAACTTGGCACCATCAGGGCTACGCAGATCTAAATTAAGATCACCACTGAGAATTATCGGCATACAGTAGAACCTTGATTATCCGGCGGGCAGCGGACCGCGGGTGCGCCGGATAAGCAAAACGCCGGTTAATCGAGTTAGAACAAATTCCTGTATTTTTTCATTTATTATATGTTCAAAAGTCAGTTGAGACAGGTTTTAAACATACATTTAAGAAGAACTTACATACTAATAATGCGTTTTTATTCAAAACATACCTACAATAATTTATTTGAATATGTATGTACTTCTCTATGCATCTTCAGTTTTGCATGTAGCAAAATTGTGTTTGTTAAAAAAAATGTTAATTCCCGGAAAGTGCGCCGGATAATTGAGGTGACGGTTAATCGAGTTCCGGATAACCGAGGTTCTACTGTATTGTGATAATGATGCTGTTCTAGATTTTCTAACAAACCCCTAAGCTTCGGACTATAGGCGAACAAATTCAGAATAAAAATAAAAACTACCACATCCTTTCCTACAATTATTATTTTTTCTATCCACCCCTGTTGTATACACAACACAAGGTAGGAATGTACTATCAATCGACTAAAAGAAGAGAAACAAAACAACTATGTATTGACTTTTATGAGTCAACTGCACACAATCCTTAAACCACCTGCATTTCCCACAATTGGATGCTTCCTTCCTATCAACCCCTGTTTCTAACAATAAATCGGTGTAAAAGACAAACCTATCCGCACACAGAGTACGATCACTGAACGATAGAAGGAAAGCAAAATATGTATCTGGGAAAAATCTAATAAAATTCAGCACCATCACTTCCCAACGACCAATACAAAGATATAAGAACCGCCAAAATAGCAGCAGCAGTGTTGGTGTCGATGGTAGTACCAGCATTGGGGAAAAGCACACTGAAGCTATCGACCTCACGACAAAAATCACGTTGTGTGATATTTTCGATAATTTTTTTTAATAATTTCCCCACGTTAGGCAAGGGTAAAACGATGCATGATGAAATGGTAAACCTTACTGAATATTTTGACAGGTGGATGTCATTGGTAGCTTTGACAGCTGCTGAAACATAACCATTGGAAAAACTATCATTCCTATATGGCCACCATTTACTTTGGAAAACCTGCAGCAGGTAAGATTGAAAAAAAAGATTTTTTTGCTTTAAGCTACAAAGGCTATGAATAAAAAATATTTTTCATAATAATTTTCATTTTATGTGTGTACTAAAAAACTTACAACAGGTACTCAAGAGTCCTCCTTGGCTTTTTATGCATGTATGCATGCTAGAACCTGTTTTCGGATTTCACTGAAAATATTTATTATATTTATTTCCAACTCAATTAAAGTAGCTATTTCGGTTGAATAAATAAGTTCTTTCATTCTTCCCCATACAAAAAAATCGAGAATGGTATGTTCGTCTTTTTTATCGCGTTTTTTTGTTGTTTCGTTTTAGGTTTTGCATTTTGTTGATTCAGCATTTTTTTAAATATGTTTTCCAAATATTTGGTTTATATTTGTTTCGAAAAAAATAACTTAGTCTTTTACTTAGCTGGTTTTAAGCTTATTTCGCCTTTTAATGTTTAGTTTCTCGATTTTTTGTTTATTTCGATTTCAATTGCACGCATGGTGAAGTTATTGAAGAAGTTGAATTTATTTGTTTTTTTGTTTTTAATTACAAAAGAATGCTAAACTTTTTTAAAAATTCATAAAATTAATACAAACCATAATATCCACATATCGCATACTGTTATTAAAATAATAAAAAAGAAAACGACTTTCGAAAAGAAAACTACTTTTATTAAACAAAATAATTTCTTTATGTGAAAAAAATGAGTTCTTCATTTAAATAAAATAAACGTAAACATAATCTTTTATATAAAGTCGGAAAAGAATAAACATCGGAATAGTCATTTTCTTTATTAAGAATATTCTCAATTCTATTATCTTTATCTACATACTTTTTTTTGAATTAAATCTCCTCTTGATATTTTTTCGATGACAGCTTCAACATTTTACTTTTCTTTTTTTTTACAGAATTAATGCGTCTATGAAATGCCTCAGCATTTTGAGTTGTTGGCTAAAAATGCTCCAAAATAATAGTATAGATCAAACCAGCCAATAATTGGCTTTGCTTCAGGTGGTATTTATTCCTTTAATTTATTAACGGCTGAAGAAATCCGATCTGGAGACAAAAAAGGAAGTGCAACTATCTGTTGAATTTTCAAGGAAAATTTCGATTCAGAGCCATACTTTCTTTGTAAGCCACATTTTTGTATTTGGCGGTAGATCGATTGAAAAAGGTGGAAACTACACCCTTTTGGAACACAATTCACAAAAGAATTTCTAACACTATTAATGCAGCTTTTTCGAAGTCCATGACACAAAGTTTTGGATTTAATTTAATTCCGTGTTTTAAAGCATAATTATATAGACTTTGAAACAAGGGGTCGTACAATTTGGTGTTTTTTCCAGTCATAAGAGCATAAACCATTTTGTAAACTTTGAAAGTGTCATTAACATTGCAATGAATGGTATACAGTTGATAAAACAATGTAGGTACGATCTTAAACGTCCTGTCCATCATCTATAAATCGCTGTTCTCTACTAAACGCCTTACATTTTCTTTATTCGACATTATAATAATTCTGTCTTTACCTTTCAAAACGTCATCTACTATAAAAAGCTGCTCATCTAAATATTTAATATTGTAAAATGTTTGTGTGGGTACACATGATAGAACTTATTCTTTTCAATAGAAAAAATCGCTTTATTCAGTACAGTTACAATTCACTATTTAATTGTTTCTTTCAATACAATCCAATTTCTCAACCGCTTATACTTTTCTTATCTTTTACTTAAACCAGTGATTACACTTCTCCTAATTAACACTTCAAATTCAACTGATGAACTGACTTGCATACCATGGGGATGCTGGTATTTATACTCGAATGATATACTTCGAGAACAATCCTCGCCATCCAGCGTCCCATACAAGTTCCAATTTGCTAGAAAATTCGATTCCACTCTCCAGTCATCAATGGTCGAGACTTTGATATTCAAGTATCGAAATCTTCCGGTCTTCGAGTATCGACATCTTCTGCTCTGTAAATCTAGATGTCGCTTCTCACATTTAAGTCCCGAACAACTTCGTCATTCAGCATCCCGTTGAAATGACACATTCTATCCAAATGGACCAATTTCAATTTTCCTGGATCCGGTAGACAACGTCATTAATGCGAGTTATCACCTTGTATGGACCTTCCCAGTCCTGTTGCAATTTTGGTGATTTGCCTTTCTTACGCTGAGGATTATACAACCAGACCAGATCTCCTTCGTTGAAACCGGAAGATTTCGCCTTGATATCGTACCTAGTCTTCATGCGGCTGCTTGCTAGCTTCATCTTTTCTCTGGTGTCTTCATGCAATTTACGAATCCTGCTGCGCAAGTCATTCGTAGTCGTTCAGCTCTTTGGGCTCCGTCGGTGGGGATCCGAATTTTGCTTCACTTGGCAACCGAATTGTTTGAGAAAATAAGAGCTCGGATGCTGTGTGTTGTGTGTCCTGTTGAGCTATGGACCGCGTTTCGGTAGGCCGTTAAGAAGAGGGGTATGTGTCGATCCCAATCCCGCTGGCAGTTGCTGACAACCTTAGATAGATGCTCATTCAAGGTCCGATTGAATCGCTCGACCATTCCATCAGATTGAGGGTGTAGTGGCGTTGTCCTTGTCTTTCTTATTCCCAAATATTGGCATATTTCCTGGAACACTTTTGATTCAAAGTTTCGCCCTTGGTTAGAGTGCAGCTCCATTGGGACCCCAAATCTGCTCACCCAGTTGTTGACTATCTGTTCGGCTACGGTCTTAGCCTCTTGATTTGCGATGGCAAACACTTCCGGCCACTTACTGAAGTAATCCATGACCACGAGGGTATATCGCCGCACACCTTATGCACTTTTTGCAACAATTCTCGACATCTTGTTTAGCGCTTAGCCAATAGAAACGTTCCCTTACCTTTTCCAACGTCTTGTTTATTCCCAAATGGCCTCCTGAGATTCCGTCATGTATTTTATGGAGTACTTGGCTGACTCTGGACCGTGGCACTATTAGCTGCATACGAGTAGAGTCCGACCGAAGGTGCATTTTTTGGCCGAAGGGGAACTTCGGTTTATTCATCACCTTCGGCCGAAGCCGAAGACGAATCTAATGGAGATTGTATTTCAAAATGCTAAAGAGCCTAAAATATAGTGATCAGTTTGATAAAATTGATCGGTAGATATTTTATTTTTTATTAATTTATTTTACAAAGACACAAACAGCAAAATAGCCAGTAAAATATTGCAGTAGACTCTTTTAAATAACACATAAACGGAACAATCAAAATGAATGCTTAGCAAATAAATAAAAACAAAAAATAATCAGTAAAAAAAATCCAAAAGCCTAGGTAGAATTAATAATCAAAATTAAATAACTTAATATTGTATGCAAGAAACAAAAGTTTTTGTACATTTTTTCTCCTTGCAAATTAGCCCCGATCAGCATAAATTTGTCCAGCAGCACTGAATAATTGCTCACTCGCTACACTAGTAGGAGGAGCTGATAAATATTTGTTAGCTACTTCTTTCAAGTAGGTATAAGGAATTAAGGTCCAATAATTAACAATATCAGCATTCCTTCAACGAAACAAACATGAAATGACTTGCTCGAAATCTCCTCCAAAACACGGTGCGTATGATTTTTTAATTTTTGCGAAAAAATGGTTCGGCTTCGGCAAAATCTTCGGCCTTTTTTTGCCGAAGCCGAATGTTTTGCCGAAGGTGGAAATTTAAGCCGAATGTGGCCGAGTTTTTTTTTCAGTTTTTATGCATTTTTATTTTTTTTTAACTTAAATTACTCTTATATGCTAAACGAAAAATGCTTAAAAATTAGCTTAAATTACTTACAAATAATCTTATTCTAACTTACTGGCCCCATGCGGGCACTCTAAGTTAAACCTAACACTTAAACTATGTCTTTCGACGAATCTTAGAGTCTAATTTTATTTATATTTTAACATTTATTACTACTAAAACTAAGAAAATAAATTTTAAGCAAAAACTTAGTATATGGAACTTTTTTTAATTCGTTTAAAAAGATCGCTTTGAATTTTAGGTCAAGTCATTAAATGGGAATTTAATGATGTTGCATCTAAACATTTTGCTGCAGCATCGAAAACGGCACGAAGCTTGGTAGTTGTGCTTGACTCTTTGAATACCGCATGGTGAGGAATGAAGAAATGGTGTGGTGTATCGAGTACGGGATTCTGCTCCTCAACTTCAGTCATTTGACCAAGCTCCTTATATTCGTTTAGACACTTGGAATACTGCTTGTGCCGTGCAGGGTGTTGCTGAAACCGTTTCTCCAGTTGATGAAACCTACGTAAGGTACCTAACTTCGAGGCACCAAACCCAGGTTTACATCCATCTTTAAATCGTAACGATACCTCATATCGTCAATCATCCAATCTTTTTGCTGTCGTGCGATAGTGCTGTTCACAAGCCCTGTCTTCGTCCGTTTCCTTAAAGTTGAAAGGCGACTCCTCTAGTTCCCAGAACCTTCGCAGCTGAGTGTCAATGTCACAAACATGTAGAAAGTTATGAACGGGTTCCTGAGGTCGTGAAATGGCCTCCCAAGTAGAAGCCAACCTAGCTCGAATTCTTGTGCGATTGGAGACCTTTCATCTATGCAACGGATAATCGCTGACCGAATGAACTCGCAATAAACATCGCTTCCCAGAAGAAGATCAACGGTGGCTGGCTTATTGAACTGTGGATCAGCCAATTTTAAGCCCTGGATATGTTCCCAGTTTTGCAGACCTAGGGCTTGGATGACAAAAGACCGGTCAGCGACTTGAAAACATATGCTCGGGTGTTCGTCTCGACCGACGTTACCAGCAACCCAAAGGTAAGACTTACATATCGCTGACATGAACCACTGCTCACTTTTCCCAATCCAGATACCTCAATGAACGTTCGCCGCTGATGAAGCCCTAATAACTGGACAGCGGATTCAGTAATGAACCTTGCTTCCGATCCAGGATCGACTAACGCCCTAAGATGATAATAGTTGCCTTTTGAAGACCTCACTTTCACAACGGCTGTGGCAAGAAGCACACTTGGCTGATCTACCCCAAGGGAGGCAGGTTGGTTAATCTTGGATTTTATGTAGAAAGTTTATGTGCCTACAGTAGTATTAGTACTGACCTTTGCGATATTCGACCCTCCACAGTTGACATGCAGCAGAGAATGGTGTTTCTGCTTGCAGTAATAGCAGCGCACACTGCTTTGGCATTGACTAGTCATGTCACTGTATGCTAGACAGTTCCGGTAAACCCCGATGTCCCCAGTCTTGGAGCGTTCACTGATCTCTATATCAATAAACCTCTGATAAGATCGAAGGGAACGTTGACTTCTTCCACACACCTGGCACAAAAACTGCTTCTTCTAGACGTGCAACACCGTTTTCTTGTCTACAGCAACACCTTTGTGTGAAGTTACTGTTCCAGTTACTGCTTCCAAGGTTCGAAAACGTGTTTCCAGAAACTCTGTGAAATTCTCCCACAAACGCTGAGTAAAAGCAGGTAGTTTTTGTACTATTTAGTATATACATTATTATTATTATTATTATTATAATTTATTGACATATTATTAAAATACATAATACGAGGGCGGGTCAATAAGTCCGTGGCTTTTGGAATAAAACACAGATTTTTTGATAAAAAAATAATTTTATTTTTCAACGTAGTCTCCCTTGAGCTCTATACACCTTGTCCAACGCTTCTCCAATTTTTTTATCCCTTCCAAAAAAAATGATTTGTCGAGGTCCTCAAAATAGGCCTTTGTTTGCGAGATGACTTCATCATTGGAGTCAAATCTTTTTCCACCAAACCATTTCTTCAGGTTTGGGAACAAGAAGTAGTCGCTCGGAGCCAAATCTGGAGAATAGGGTGGATGAGGGAGCAATTCATAGCCCAATTCATGGATTTTTGCCATGGCAACTGCACTTGTGTGCACCCTTGCATTGTCTTGGTGGAAAAGAACTTTTTTCTTGGCCAAATGAGGTCGGTTTTTTTTTTCAAATCGTCATTGAATCGGTCCAATAAGTTGGCATAATATTCCCCATTGATTGTTCTTCCCTTTTGAAGGCAGTCAATGTGGATTATCCCGCGTGCATCCCAAAAAACAGTCGCCATAACTTTATTGGCTGACAAACCCACCTTGGCCTTCTTTGGCGCCGATTCACCCTTAGAAACCCACTGTTTTGACTGTTGTTTGTTCTCTGGTGTGTTGTGATGGATCCATGTTTCGTCCACGGTTACAAAACGGCGCAAAAACTCCTCCATATTGCGATTAAACAACGCCAAACCTTCCTGTGAAGTGAAGCACACGAAATTCACTTTTTTCCATTTTCTCCTCAAATTAGCGAGTAGTCTGATAAAAATAGCTGTCAAACACAAACTAACTGACGCAGCAAGCTTAAATTTTGACAGGAGTCAACTGACAGATGCCTGTTGACAGGAGCAGTGTTGCTGTTTCAGTAAAGAGGTCAGAAATTCAAAAAGTCACGGACTTATTGACCTGCCCTAGTATGTTAATACAAAAGTAGAGCGAAAGCTACGAGGCCTTCGGCTCTAGGGTTTATTGGCTAATTTATATAACATATTCGTTTTAAATTAAAATATTTCTTTTATGTACATGTATATTTTCTAAATATTCTTATGACTAGGGTTTCTAAGTATTTCATAAACTACGGAGTTGTTTATTTGTGATTGTTGGGTTTGTCGTCTCACTTGGCAGTTCCCTATGCCAAGTACGTGATTTACGAGGGGCGTTCAATATATTCTCGGTATCGATATGAAGGAAAATGCAAATTCAATTTAAATTGTTTTTATTTTTCAATATAATCTCCCCTAACATCAATGCATTTGTTACATCTTGAGATAAGCTTTTTTAAACCCTCAAAAAAATAAATTTCCTCTTTCTCTGCAAAATACCCATTTATTGCCGACTTGAGTTCTTCATCATCCGAAAATCTTTTTCCACGAAGACATTTTTTCAAATCCGGATACAGGAAATAATCACTAGGGGCAAGGTCTGGACTATAGGGTGGGTGTTGGATTTCTTCGAAACCACAATCTCGCGCAGCAGCCTTGGAAACTCGCGCCGTGTGAACAGGAGCGTTGTCATGAAGAAGCAACACACCCGCTGCGAGTTTACCCCGTCTTTTCTTTTTAATTTCCTCCCGCAAATTATGCAAAGTGGAAGCGTAGGATGTGGCGTTGATGGTTTCACCTTTTTTTTTGTACTCAATGAGCAAGATTCCCTTTGAGTCCCAAAAACTGTGGCCATGAACTTCCCGGGAGACGGAGTGACTTTGAACTTCTTCGGGGGGTCTGTTCCTTTTTTATGCCACTGCATTGACTCTGGTTTGCTTTCAGGGTCATAGTGGTGGACCCATGTTTCGTCCCCAGTAACAATTCGATCCATAACACCGTCCGCGTTCTCACTACACATCTCCAAAAGCTCTCTACAGCATGCGATTCTCACTTTTTTCTGAGGCGCTGTGAGCATTCGTGGCACCCACCTTGCACTGACCTTTGAAAGGTTAAGATGGTCATGAAGAATGGTGTGAATGGTACCAATTGAAAGCTTGGTGATCTCTGCCATCATTTTCACCTTTATTCGGGCATCCTCAAGAACAAGTTTTTCGACTTCTTTGATGCTTTCTCCCGTACAAGCAGTAGCCGGGGCGCCGGAGCGAGGGTCGTCTTCAATGCTCTCTCTGCCTCTCTTGAACTCACTTGACCACTTTTGCACAATTGATAATGAAGGTGCGGAACCCTGGTAAACAGTCACCATCTCTTCATGAATAGTTTTTTGACTTTTTCCTTGCTTAGTGAGAAATTTAATTACAGCGCGATGCTCAATTTTCACCATCATCGTCTCAGTTGCCATTATGATTCTGTTTAACTAGAGATAAAACGCGAATTAATAATCACATTTATATGAAATTTTACATGAATGCACTAAAATAATAGTATTACTTTATAAATAAGTCAATTTATATATACAACCACAGCTTCACCCCGATACCGAGAATATGTTGAACGCCCCTCGTATATGTAGGTGTAAGCGACGGGTCCAACTAAGAAGTGAAGCTCGCATCAGTGGTCATTTCGAGATCAACCCGTTAGCCTACATTTTGCTTTTTTTCTTACTGATGCTTTTGTCAAATCAATTCGTCTACACGTTCTTTTATTTTTTTTTGTCTATTTGCCTAGGTATATTCTTATCATTCTTATATGTAGTTTAAATCTCCTTACTACTATCCCACTAGTGCGCGTATCTACTATTTAAAGAAAAAACATAACAAAAAAACTAGATATTTTGTGAATTATTGAATTTGAGTGAATATATAAATAATACTTCTTTTTACATCGAAGGAAAGTGCTTTTAATAACAACCACATGGTGTCAGAAGTGGGATAAGCTGTCAGTAATAAAACAAAAGTTATCCAAAAATATCACTATCGTGAGCTTTAATTATTTTTTTGACAAAAGTACAGTGTGAGTGATCGTGTTGTAAAGGTACCTAATAATTTGATAACTATTATATATCACAAAACGCAAAGAGAAGCTTAAAAATGGATTAAAAGTGCCCAAAAGTTAATATTTAAAAAGATTTAAAAGTCAAAAAAAAATTTTATATTGCAAGTTTATTAAAAGTACATAATATAGGATTTTCCAATAAGGACTTGACAACTTTAATTTAAATATTTGAGATATTTCAAAAACTTTATTATCGGCTTGAGGTACAATCAAAACATTTATGAATGGAACTCGACTTCGTTCATATGGACACCGCGGGCACGTTTGTAGCGAACGATTCATTGGACCCAATTTTCAACGACTCGGCCACACATTTCGGCCGAAACGGCTGCTATTTCGCGTTCAATGTTGGCTCTGAGCTCTTCCAACGTCGTCGGCGTATTGGCATAAACCAATGACTTAATGTAGCCCCACAGTCGGCTTTGTGTAGATTTCCGAGTTGAACTCCAAAGTTATCAAAGACATATTTCCGTTGCCTAATATTGAGGAAGTTTTCGAAAATTTGCACAAGGCTCAGATTTTCTCAACGCTTGATTTACAAAACGGATTTTTTCATGTGAAGATAGAAGAGTCAAGTAAGAAATACACTGCTTTCGTAACACCGGACCAAATTCCACCACAATATGATCCATGTTCCAATCCGGAATTCAACTTCATGTGGTTAAAATTCCATCTCCGTAAGCAAATTATCCACTACTTCTTTATTTACAGAAGCCCCAAACTGGACAGCAATTCGACTTTTAACGAGTTTGATGCGCTGTCTGACTCCATTCAAAGAATTGTATCTCTGTATCCCCATACTGAAATCGTTATTACGGGCGACTTCAATATACACAATTCTGGGTGGCTTCGACATTCTGGACAGACAACACCCGAAGGACGGTATGTTGAGATCCTCGCTGCGGAAAACAACCTAACGCAGCTTGTAAATGAGCCCACACGAATACCAGACGTTGATGGTCATACCGCCAACACCCTGGACTTGTTTTTAACTTCTCACCCTGATAAGTACACCATTGATGTGCTCTCCCTAGGCTCGTCGGACCATTGTGTCATATCAGTATGGCAATACGAGAAAGACAACTGGAGCGGTTTTAACAGCTTCTTTAGGAATTTTAACCAGTCGTTATGCTTCCTCGATAACGACTTGGATGCCGCTGCTAATATGATTACAGACACCACTCTCTTTGGAATGAGATCTTGGGGAACCATCGGATGAAGAGTATCAAACCAAAAGAAAAGGCATGGTACGACTCGAGCTGTAAAGAGGCCGTCAGGGTTAGAGAAATGTTTTTTGGGTCCTTCAAGACCAACCAGACAGAGGAAACCGAAAAAAGTTCAAACGAGCCAGAAATGACTGCAACGCCTTTCTTAAGCGTGTGAAATTCCAATACGACCAAAAACTGAGGCAAAGACAGTAAAAATTGTTGATCGTTCGTCAAAAACATTAGAAATTCCGCCTCATCCTCCATCCCAACGTTCATTTACAGTGACATTCCAGCTGTCAGCTCTTTGGACAAGGCCAATCTGCTTGCTGCACACTTTGCGGCCAACTCAACAATTGAGTGCATCGAATCTTCAATGGGACGAATCTACTTTCGCACTCGTGTAGTAGCAAGAGTACTTAAAGATCTCAACATACATAAATCCGCTGGTCCGGATGGTGTATCTCCCCTTCTTCAGAAGAGGTGTTCTTCCACGCCGGTAAAACCACTGCGTAAGATTTTTGATCAATCCTACTCTTTAGGACCCTTCCCGAGCAGATGGAAAACAGCATTTGTCCAGCCCGTTCCTAAAAACGACGAATCATTTTCTCTTGGGAGGAGATCCCATTGCAATTACGTCCCTTCTTTCCAAGGTCATGGAAACGCTGATAAAACGTCAGCTCATGAAATATCTCGAAACACGAAAACTTCTCAATGACCGGCAGTACGATTTTCGTAACAACAGGTCTACTGGTGATTTGATGGCATGTCTCACCGAAAAGTAGAACCAAAGCGTACATCAATCTGGCGAAAGCAAGATAGTTGCACTTGATATTTCTAAGGCATTTGATAGAGTTTGGCATCAGGCTCTTTTGTCGAAAATGTGTGCATTTGGGATCGATGACTCTCTACTTCAATGGATTAGAAATTACCTTTCGGAACGTTCAATTCAAGTTGTCTTGGTTTCAATTCTGATATTCACAAAATAAATGCTGGTGGGTTCTGTTCTGTCTCCAACACTCTTTTTAATTTTCATTAATGATCTCTCGACTGCTACTTCTAATCCAATATATTCCTTTGATGACGGCAGCGTATGCTAAGCTCATTAAATTGCGATATCAACAGCATAACTAATTGGGGAACTATCAACAGAGTGGAATTTAATGCTTCCAAAACACAATGCTGTCTGCTGTCGTTAAAGCGAAATTTAAACACCCAGCCATTATCCATGAATGGCACTTGCATCGTCGAAACCGAAAAACTTTCCATTCTCGGTATGTGTGTCAATGACAACTTACGTTGGAATGACCACATATTTGATGTCGCCAAAAATGCTGCGAAATACTCGTATCTAGGTTTCCTCAAGCGATGTAAGAAATATTTTACCCCCTCTGATCTGGCCTCAATATATAAGGCATTCCAAAATTGGAGTAAACCCCCACATCTGGTCAGGTGCTCCTATAACATCTCTGCACCTGCTAGATACGATTCAAATCCGTGCGATAAAACTTATTGATGACACTAATATCAGTCAATCAATGACACCCTCGAACACCGAGGAAATGTCTCGTGTCTCACTTTGTTTTATCGCAACTTCCACCACCAGTGCTCCACTGAAATCGCCAGTAGCATTCCGCCCATTCAAACTTTCAACCGTAACACCCGTCTGGCTATGAATGCTCATCACTATATCCTCAAGCCCATTTTCGGGCGTACCCCAAAATATCGTGATTCTTTCCTAAGCCGTACAACTCGCTTATGGAATGCCCTGCCGATCTTTGTATTTCCCGTTCGTTGTAACTTGCAAACATTTAAAAACAATGTACATCGTACAATGTACAATATACCTCTCTTTTCTTCCTCCCTAAATTTCCTTTGCCCGCGCTGTGTACAATCACCTTAAGGGTACACAAACCCCTTGAGCGCGCTGATTATAAAAACAAAAAAAAAAAACGGACGAGCAGTATGAGTTCAATAGAGTTCCGTTTGGAATCTGTACCTCACCGTCGGTTTTTCAACGTTTCATTAACACGAACTTTCGCAAAATGATTCAGGATAGTACACTTCTCGTTTATATGGATGACCTCATCATTCCTTCTGAAAACGAAGTAGATTACATCAGATCCTTAAGGAATGTTTTGGACATCTGTAGGAAGATTGGGCTCTTAATAAAGTGGAGTAAGTGTAAGTTTTTGACAAAAGGAGTTCAGTTCCTGGGACATATTGTGCAAGGAGGAACCATCCAACCCTCAGAGGAAAAGGTTTTAGCTGTGAGAATATTTCCAGTGCCAAAAAATTGAAGGGATGTCATGAGCTTCCTAGGACTAACAGGATCATTTATGAATCTAAAAGACTAGTTGTGTAAACAACCCGTCTTAAATCTCTTTAACCCTTCTCGCGCAACGCAGTTACACACCGACGCCAGTAAAGAAGGATATGGGACAGTTTTGGTTCAGAAGGAAGATGACGATCTTTTTCACGCAGTTTTTGTTTGGGCTATAAAACTTTGCCTGCAGAGAAGAACTACTCAATTTATAAGTTGGAGGTACTTGCCGTAATTCGACCGATCAAGAAATTGCGAGTTTACCTGTTGGGACTGAAGGAGTGGATGAGGTTCTGAAGAAACTGGAGCTGCAGGCCGATGTTCTTGGAAATCCACACAGGATAATCACAGAGAAGGGATCAGCAATATTGTGAATCACTCAAGATACACCATCATCTTACAACAACTGGAGTTCCTAGAGGGAAATTGATTAAAGTCGTTATTGAAGTTTTGTCCAAGCTTTCGGTAGAAAACCCATTAAAGTGGTACATGTAAGCCGTTTTCAGTGAATTTTGAACTCCACAACCCCAAGATGTACGCGAAAGACACCTTTTATGCTACACCGGTGAGCAGAAGTTTGCGAGCAAAGACTTAAAGCTGGTCGAAATACTAGAGGATGAGATTCGTTCAAGCTTTGAATATGAGCGCCGAGAAGTTCGAGAACAAGCAAAACAAGAAATCCAAAGGGTGCAAGAGGAAAATAAAAGATATAATCGTAGACGAAAACATCCTGTAAAGTACAAAATCGGTGATCTTGTGGCTATACAGCGCACCCAATTCGGAACAGGTCTCAAGCTGTCCCCTAAATTTTTGGGCCCGTATCAAGTTTCAAAAGTCAAGTGCAGTGACAGATACGATGTCAGCATTGTCGGAGAGCATGAAGGGCTAAATCCTACGTCAACAGCGGCTGACTACATGAAGCCATGGAAGACATATTACTAAGAGGACGAGGAAGATGACGACGATGAACCCAGCGTTTTTAACTCGCCCGATTCGGTCGAGAGATGGAGAGAGAGATGGCCGTATGTAGGTGTAAGCGACAAGTTCAACTGAGAAATGAAACTCGCATCATTGGTCATTTAGAGATCAACGCGTTAGTCTACATTTTGCTTTTTCTTACTGAGGCAGAACGGTGTGAAAAGTCCAGCAGTCAAGTCGATCAGCTAATCCTTTTGTCAAGTCAATTCGCCTACACGTTCTTTTCTTTTCTTTTTTTTTATTTAAAGAAAAAACATAACAAAAAAAATTAGATATTTTGTGAGTTATTGAATTTGAGTGAATAAATATAATACTTTTTTTTAAATCGAAGGAAAGTGCTTTTAATTACAACCACATATATTGCACACTTGCACTTTGCACTTGCACTTTTTTATTAATTTTTTTTTTAAATGTTTTGTCTAGTCTATTAATTATTCGGCTCGATAAGGACAAAATATTGGGGTGTGTAGGGTTTTACTTTATGATTAGATACGTGTGGGGTAAATCGGATAAAAAAATTGTGGTTAAATAAAACACATAGCAAAGAGAAACTTTATTCTTCCGAAATTACTTACATATTTTACTTTTACAATAAGTGTCATACAATAGTGAAATCATAACCTTACATAGATTGCAATTTCAATGAAGTAAATAATTATTTAAAATGAAATGTATCTTATATTTCCGAACAGCAACGCTTCAAACGCTATACGATTTTCGGGAGCGAAAATATCAGGCACTGGACGTCCTAACTTCATCCAAGCAGAAGCATTTCAAGGGCGGAGACGACATCAAAGAAGTAACACGTAGGATCTATATCTCCACAGAATTAAATTGTGCTTTTGTCAAGGGGAACACAACCTAAGGATAGCAAAAATACATGCAAGCACTGTAATAAGAAACATCATTCACTACTACATTTGGACAAAAGTGAAAGACGCCAAGCAGAACATCCACGAGCTGATCCATAAATCCAGACAAGCTTTGGCCACCAGAATCAAAATGTCCTGTTTGAAACAGCAATTATAAAAGCGAATAGTAATGGACACAGCAGATTATTAAGAGCGCTCATCGATCCCCGTTCCCAAGCAACACTGGTCACTGGAGAAGTAGCACAGTCGCTACAATTAATGAAGGAATGAGTGTTTGTAGAAGTAAGCGGTACAGGAGCAACAGATGCCGGCGTCGCACACAGCAGAGTTCATGGTACTCCCACGATTTCAATGTAATTTCAACATTGAAGTGCTAGTGATATCAAAAGTCACGAGTTTATTACCAGCTGAGGAAACTGGAAAAACAGTAACACATCAATTCAAGAGCTTGGTGATAGCAGATCCAACGTTCAACGCCCCCGGTGGAATAGACATGATTATTGGAGCCGACATTTATGGTGACATTATGCTGAACGGAGTACGCAACGGCTCTAAAAACTCTCCAATAGCGCAGAAATCAAGATTGGGTTGGCCCATGACAGGTCGTACCTCTACAATCAAGAGCTTTGATGAAAGCAAAATCACAGGGATGATTGTCCAGACGACGATAGAAAAACAACTCGAATGATTTTAGGAGATTTAGGAGACAATCGAAGATTGTCTGATATGGGCGATATGTTTTTCACATATCATTCAGAGAAGAATTGGTAGAGGACAAATTAGGAGAATCAAGGCATAGAACAGTAGCTAGACTGTTTCAACTTGAAAGACAACTTAATGCAGAAGGGAATACATCAGCTTCATGAAGGAGTTTATCGATCTTGGACACATGGTTGAACTAGGTCCAGGAAACAAACGGCTAAACCAAAGTTATTATATGCCGCACCACGCTGTGCACAAGCCAGATAGTACAACCACTAAATTACGTGTTGTATTTGACGGATCTGCAAAGACCTCAACCGGCGTACGTCTAAACAAATTGATATTAGTGGGACCCAGACTCCAAGAACATCTAACAGCGCTTATACAACAGCATCAGCATTATATTATGATAGATAAAGAAAAAACGACCAAGACATTGGCCACCTACTGGAGTCCATTAGCTGACACCTTCCAATTCAAGGTAACAATCAGTAATGATGAGCAGATATTACCAAACAAGCGCAACACCCTGCCAGAAATTGCGAAACTCTATGACACGTTGGGTTGGCTAGCACCTGTTACTATCTGTGCAAAACTGTTAATACAGCAATTATGGACATGTAACCTCAACTAGGATGATCCACTTACAGATGAATTAAAAAAGCATTGGTATACCTTTAAAAACAACCTTGTAGCAGTTGAAGGCATAAGGATTTCTAGATGGATAGGAAGCAATAAATTGAAGACAATGTAATTGCATGGGTTCTGTGCCGCATCAGAAACAGCCTATTCAGCACTTTTATATATTACAATAAGACTGCGAAATGGGACATACAGATGCACTCTGTTAACGGCCAAAACTAAGGTGGCACCCATTAAAAAGAAAATCACGTTTTCGAAGCTGGAGCTGTGCGAAGCTAACCCGAATATTTTTGTCACAAATAGCGTATTTGCATGGACAGACTCCACTATAGCCTTAGTATGGATAAGAGGATGCCCATCTAAATGGAAAATGAACAGAATTTTTAACCAAAATCGAACTAGAAAATGCGAGAAAGGCAGTAATCCCCATAGTGAAACAAGAAGCATTTCCTGAGGAACTGTCATGCTTGAAGCGTGGAACCGTTCTTTCTACAAAGAGCACAAAGAGCAAACTTCTATCGTTATTCCCATATCGATTTTCTAGCTGCTCTTGGGCGATTTATATCAAGGCGAGGAATATGTTCACACATTTATAGCGATTGTGGAACAACATTTGTAGGGGCCAGCAAGTAAATAATATCACTAATGAAGCTCACCTTCAAGCAGTCAGAAAAGGAAATTGCAGAAAGACTTGCGTTAGACGGAATAAAATGGCACTTCATTCCACCAGCTTCACCACACTTCGGTGGGCTTTGGGAGGCAGGCGTAAAATCTATAAAATATGATCTAAAGAGGATAGTCGGTGACAGGACTCTTACATTTGAAGAACTACAAACACTGCTTACGCAAATAGAAGTATGTTTAAACTGTCGCCCATTCATCTCAATGACAAACGGCATCGATGACAGTCCAGTACTCACGCCAGGTCACTTCGTCATTGTATCTTCAATCAAAGCCTTGCCAGAACCATTAATCGATCAAAGCAGAAGTCTCCGTTCCCGATGGCTATTGTTCCAAAAGATGTCCCAAAACTTTTAGAGGATCCGGTCAACAGATTACCTATTCCATCTTCAACAGCGTTCTAAATGGAAACGAATATCCATAAAGCAGATCTTGTACTGCTTAAGGATGACCGTCTGCCACCAACTAAGTGGATGTTAGGAAAGATTTCAGAAGTACATGCGGGTAAAGACAAAGAAGTTCGTGTTGTAACTGTTTTTAGCAATGACAAATATATGAAGAGGCCAATAACCAAACTTTGCCCTCTACCAATCGAAGACAATTCGAATATCGCTCCAGATAATGAACCAGGTGAATCCAGCAGAAGCAAGCAAAGGAGAAATTACGGTTAGGACCAAATTGTCAACTCATTATTGCTTGTGTCATTAATGGTAAAACTCAGCTGTCTCACAACAAACTTTCAATGAAGTGGAGATAACTCATTTCAGCAGCCAGTCAGGAATATTATTTGAAAATGTTGGTAGTGCAAACATGAATGCAGGTTCTTGGAAAACAGTTGTATTTTTTAACCTGACTGAATCAGAATTTTACACATATAAGGAACGCATAAGGCAGAAGAGTGAAATATGCAATAACAACGAATTAGAAGAAAACAGTGACATGCATTTCGTCTCTGCATTTAGAAGGTTGTCATATAGAACAAACCTTTTTAATTATTCCGCACGTAATTCAGCGCTTACAAAAACAAATTTAAAAGAAGTCAGCTGTTCCAATATTTACAATTCTTAACGTCTATGTGCCTCAACCAAATGGACCAAAAATAATATAAGAAAACGAGGAAGTGGGAAGTCGCTAACAAGGAGTTTATTGTTGAACTCTGGGAAGAAAATATTTTTGGGCTCCAGGGGAAGAAAAAAAAGGGCATATAAAGGGGTGGAGTTTTCACCGGAGGAAATTAAAACAAAACTTACGAATCTGTAGCTGACAGTAGCTGTCATATAAATGTTTTGCGTTCAATGTAAACGATGAAATGAAATTCCGAAACTTCATTTCGAAATGTTAAATTTCGGGTCGGTGTAAACGTACTATTAGGCTGGAAAATACCAAAATACATATATAATTTTCAATAGTTTTTTTCGAACAAACACTTTTTAGGTAGTACAAATGTCTGAGAATGTAAAAATATTTTTTTGATGCGTGTGGTTAGCAAAACTCAGCTTGGAGTCAGTAATGAGCCCTAGGCATCTAAACTCTTCTACATTCTTAATAAGAAAACAACTTTCACTGCAAGGAAAGATACTAGAAAAATTTGCTGCTGAAACACAAGAGCAACCTGATAGTTGAAATCGTTGACAATCAGATCCATGAAAATATAGCTCAACATGTGAGCCAATTGCAGGTGATAAACTAAAAAACATAATTTTAGTTCTAGAGCTGATAATTAATTTATGTTCGGTAAACCAGATTCTAAATATATTAAGGTCCCAGTTTATTGCAGCAGCCAAGTTCAAAACACTTTCCTCGCCGTATACACATTCTATGACATCCGCGAAGGCAGTAAGTGATCCTTTAAAATGCTGTTGAAAAAGTGAATTAATGTAAACGAGAAACAAAATAGGTCCCAAAACAGAACCCTGGGATTCTTCTAAATTCAAAAATTTAATATCACTCCTGGTTTCCTCAAATTTTACTCTTTGAGTTCTATTTGTAAGATAGGATTTAAACCAATTTCAAATAAAGCCACGAAATCCAGCGTTTTCAAGTTCCCTTACAAAATTTCTGATCAATTTTGTCGAAAGCTTTCGCTATATCTACAAATAATCCAGCAGTGAACTTTTTATTATCAATACATGAAAAAACGTTAGAGCAAAAGTGTAGAAGGGCATCCTCAGTAGATTTACCTTGTTGAAAATCGAACTGTAGCGAACCTAAAAACTTGCTAACTTTCAGGAAAGCCAATAATCTCTTCTTCATAACTTTTTTAAATACCTTGCTAAAAATAGGAAGAAGTGAAATTGGTCTATAACTGCACAGATCCTCTTCTGAGCTTTTTTTAAATAGTGGAACCACTTCAGCGCATTTCAGAGCTTCAGGAAAAGTTCCTGAAAAAATGCTACGGTTAAAGATAACATCAACTAAAAAAAATCCGATATTTTTCAAAATGTTATTTAAGATACCACCGTAACCGCTAGAATTTGAATTTTTTAGGGAAATTTTTTAGTCTTAAGTACTTCTGAAGCAGTAATAGGTTCAAAGGCAAAACTATTGCTTAGTACCGGTTCACCAATATTATTAAAAAAACAAACAACGGCAATCCAATGGAGTTAATGCTGGAGTTAAATTGCAACTTAGATGAAAAGTAGCTACTCGTATTAAAAGCATTGGCAATTTCAAGTTTATCGGTGACTAAACAATCGTTTACACGAATAACTGCAAGTTTCTTCCTAGGAGAAGACTGGTTCAAAACGTTATTAATCACTAACCAGTCCATTCTTTAAATTGCCTTAACATGGAAAAAACAACTTTTATAATAATTATCGCGGCAATTCGGTATTTCTTTTTTAAGTTGAGAACATATTTTTTTAACACTAATTTTTAACCTTTGGTTGTTACGATTTTTTGATAATTTTAATCTCAACTTGTTTTTTAGCTTAACCTTTTTAAGAAGAGAACTTGTAAGCATTTTTGAAGTTTTTTTCAAGGGCACATTAGAGGTGCACACAGAAATATGTTTACATAAACAGAGAATAAGAAAGAGATGCATCATTTTCTCCGTGAACATCATCCCAAGACTCATAAAAAAGGTTCATTTTAAGTTTTACATAAAGGATTTTTGTCATCTGGTTAGTAACATTCACAACAACATTACTTCTTTTATTAACACCAATGGTTACTAACAGTCCTATCATGGAGTGGTGATACTGAAATCAAAAACGCATTTCTCGCAGGAGCTCACGGAACAATTGGACAATCTCCCATAAAAATGATCTAAGCACTTTCTCGAAACCATTCTAGTAGGCTCATTGATAAAACATGATAGACCATGCGATGCCAGAAGAGCCAAGTAGTTCAAAGTCATATAGTTGCTTTCAAGTAAATTAAAGTTGAAATCACCTCAAATAAAATTAGATCGCCCGATTTTAAGTATTCTAGTGAACATTCTTCCAAAAACGTCATGATATTATGCCTGAGTGATCTATAAAAACATAAAAAACATAGTCAACACAGTTAACGGCAATAGAAATTTTGAGAACATCAGCGCTCGACACTTTTCACTTCATTAACTTTCTACTCGTTTTTAATAAAACCTGCCGCATAATTTTCATTCGTGTTCGCATAAAAATCATAACCAGGCGAATGGAAATCGTTTTTTTTTTCGAATCCATAAATCCATATCTCAGACACAATAACGACGTCTGGAAAGCTCACACAAAGATCAAGGTGTGCAATAAGAGAACAAAAGTTTTCTCTTAAACTTCTTACATTCTGGTGAATCACAAAGAGCTTATCATTACTATAGGAACTATTAGACCGCTTTTACACGGCGCATGTTTTGAGAGATTCAAATGAGTGCAAAAGAGAGGGATGATGAAACAAAAAGTTCCCAAATTACCCACTACATATGGGTAAGATTTTCATTGCATCTTTTTGACATTTCTTTTTCTCCTTCTCCTTTCTTTTTCAAATTTGCTTCATTACTTCTTTGGCTGTTGTTACGAACACAACATTTCAGTATGGCGGATGAATTTAAATGGACCAAAGAATTAACAAGCGGGCTCATTTTCAATTATGAAACACCGAGCACCAAAGATGAAATGAAAGAGAGCTGTCAAATAACATGAAAAACCAAAGAATGGGAAAAACGCTTCGTGTAAAAATGCGCGCATCACAGAAGGATAGTTCAAAAGAAAATAACCAAAACATGTGCATCAAACTCATGCGCTGTGTAAAAGCCGTCTTAGTAAAAAAAAACATCAGTGTTTATATTATTTGGTTCTAGAACGGAAAAGTC
Organism: Volucella bombylans; assembly: GCA_949129095.1. Classification (NCBI taxonomy): domain Eukaryota; kingdom Metazoa; phylum Arthropoda; class Insecta; order Diptera; family Syrphidae; genus Volucella; species Volucella bombylans. The sequence goes on from OX422140.1 coordinate 244,205,056, forward strand.
TTCAGTTATATCATTATTATTATTCAATGTAAACAAAATAGATAAAAGTTAGGCATTAAATCAGTGCAAGATCGTTGAATGATCTGTTTGAAAAGACTCTTCTATTCTCAACAAAAAGGAGCACTTTCTAGAGACAATTAGGACACATAAAATACAACACTATACCGCAGCAATAGTTCTGATAATAGTTGCAGTGTTTATCCTCATCCGGCAGCAACGTGCTCAAAGGCGACCACCACAAGCAGCAGTAAGAACGCAGCTACACAGGAAAGTAGAAGTGCCTGTGGAAATAAGCTTAAACGATGCTGATTTCTGCCTAACTTCTGCATAAGGTGGCCCCAGCAGGTCATGATGATAACATTTTTTTTTATCTATCGTAACCATTCAGTCAGCATGATATCTCAGGACTATCATATTCCTGACTGAACGTGTGATAATAGTTGCGTTGTATATTTTGTAAATTGTAAAGTTAGCATTATTTTATAGGGTCTTCCAATAAGAACTTGACAACTATTTTTTTCAATAAAACGCATACCATTTGAGATATTTCAAAAACTTTAATATCGGCTTGAAGTACAATTAAAATATTTATGAATGGAACTCGACTTCGTTCATATGGCCACCGCGGGCACGTTTGCAGCGGTCGATTCGTTGGACCCAATTTTCAACGACTCGGCCACACATTTCGGCCGAAACGGCCGCTGTGGTTTGTGGCATCATCCTGTTGAAACCACATGTCTTCCAAGTCCATATCTTCCATTTCGGGCCAAAAATAATCGGTGATCATGGCGCGATAACGCTGACCATTCACAGTAACGTGACGATCGTTATCGTCGACAAAAAAATAACGCCGCCGGCATGCAAACCGCACCAAACAGTTATTTTTTGTGGATGAAGTGGTGATTCATGAAGCACATGTGGATTTTCACCCGACCAATACGCATATTTTGCTTATTGATGAACCCATTGAGCCAAAAATGAGCACCTCACTTCTTCAGTGATTTTGCGATGAAATTCATCATCTTGGCGCATCTTCTCCAGAACCCAATCGGAGAACGTACGTCGTCAAATGGTCCATCGGCTTCAATTCTTGAGTCAGCTTGATCTTGTATGGGTGTAAACCAAGATCCTTACGCAAAATACGCCATAATGTGGTCTGAGCGATGCCCAATTCCTGAGAACGCCGTGGAATGACTGATTTGGATCGTTTGTTACGGACGCCTGAACGGCAGCGATATTTTCGACACTTCGACCAACCCGTTGTCTCACTGACACGGCAACATCACACAACGAATATGTAGACTCAAATTTTTGCACTAAACTTGTTATTGCCTGTCTAGTCTACTAGGGCGAGAATTACGACCGAAAATTGGAGTTAACGCTCTTAAAGCTGCAGTATCGATAGCAAGTTAGTAGGGTTTGATAGGTTGAGCTGGTAGGATGTAGCAACATATAACGCAAAGGGACTTGAAGGGGAGTGATATATTTATTGCGACAAAGTCGACTTTAGAGAATGAAGAAATGGTAATGGGAGAAGAGTTAAGGCTGTTGTGGATCGCCAGTAGGACGCGTCGACAGGGGGAATCATCATTTGGGCGGGTAGGATCGTCGTCGCGAAAAACATTAAAAGTAGGGGGGAACAATTTCTGGTTCTTTATGTCGGGAATCAGATCGGTTTCAATCAGGGTGTAAACATCAAATGGGAGAGCATGCGATTGGCGTAGAACAGCACTGGTCTAAGAGCACATTCTTGTAGTAAAAAGTAAGAGAAATGTTGTGGGGTGGAGGTGAGGCGGGATGGTTTAAGTGTTGGCAAGGGAGGCAAGGTGTGGACGAAAAAATGTATCGTAGTCGGCTCGGCTCGCCTAGAGTGAACCTAGTGGCCGAAAGCAGCAAGTTCGTCTACCACTGAGGGGACATGCTAAAAAACTCGTGGTACCTGACATAAAGGTTCCTGAGACTGATAGGTAGGTAGGCCTTCCTGCTGGATGGAAAACGCTGGTTTTAGTCTTCCTTTCGTAGCAGACCGAGTCCGATTTGTCATGTACATAGGCAATAAAGATATGAATGTTTTCATATATCTTTCTTTCTCTAAGCCTAGAGAGTGCATAGCGACTTTCTGTAGTGCCATTGGTTTGTTGTGGTAATTTCCCTAGAGTTAAAAGGGAATCAAGAATAGGGAAAGTGGAGGAGGGGGATGGAGATAAATAGTTGGATATGGAGTTGGACGCGGGATGAGATGTGGGGTTGAGGATGTAGGAGTTAATAAAATTAGGGTACTTAGCTCCGGTTTTAAAGTCGAAATTAGGAAATGAGTTGCTAGCAGGGTTTGGTGGCTTACTTTCTTTGTTACATTTGGAAGGGTGTTGCAGAGGGTATTTTTTAATATTATCATTAAAACTACGTTTATTTTTAGAATTTTGATTACTGTTTAGATGTGGGTTTTTTTGTTCCTCAGAACATTTGGAGATATGTACTTATGTATTTGTCTTCGCAGGTTTAGTGGTATTACCAGGGGAAGTAGGGAACAACCACAAATATTTGGTTGGGATGTTGATTTTGAAGCTGCAGGGACCGTTGGAGTCAGCAGGGGAAATCATCTGGCACTCACTAATGGTGATAGCATAATTTCGCTGAAAGAAATTCCGCACCCAAGAAGCATCAGCGTGTTGAGGAGCAGCTTTAACGTAGAACGCCGTATGGTTTCCTTTTTTCAGCTTTTCGAGTCTGCTTTTCCATTCAGAGGGAGTCCATGAAGTTCCGAATTGTTTGAGCAGATTGCGTGGAGCGGCGGTGGGCGGGATACTAGTTGGTAAAGGCAGGTCAGGGCGGCGGAAGGGGTGCGTACGTTATGGCATGGTGAAGTGAGCTCAGAAAATCGCTTGTGTAAATATTGAATATAATCGATGAATTTACCGCACGTTGTTGCAGACCATTTTTAATGTGAAAAGTTCCAGCAGAAGTCACATCGCTATTTTTTACGATGAACTGCCTATCTGTGAAAATATTGTAAAGAATATACAGCAGTGGTTTCTGTTGAAAATGTTATAAAGACTACTTTTAGTTTTAATCCACGAATTCATTATTAACTAAATTAAGTATAACCGTGGTTTAAGTGGTTGTGTATTGACTTCCCATTCGGACGGTTCGGGGTTCAATACTAGCCGTGACCGAAAGACATTTTTTCAGGCAACTGAAATCTCGTGAGGTGAATGGTTGTCTAAATACAACACCAAGTCAATTTACACTAATCATTTAGTCTCCCCATTAAATGTTGGAGCGAAATAGCCACTAAGCCCAAATATCTTTCTCTCTCTATCCAATTTTCCGAAAAACTTAACACGTGCTCCGGCATTTTAGGAGTAGTCATATCCCCTTGAGTGTTAAGTTCTTTAAAAAAAAATTATAAAAAAAAACTCAAAGTACGCGCTGCTCTGCCGATTATAAGCGCGGGAATCATCAAATAAGGCGGGATAACCATGAGGTTTCCTATCAGTGACAGTTGTCATTATCATTGGAAGATGTGGTCAGAAAGTAACGTCAGTTGTTGGTAGATTGGGCAAATGCTGCCAGATTACATCAGTTTCCCAATGCAGAGCCTGTTCAGCTTGAAGAAGAGTCCCTCTAATCGAAAACTTTTTCTGATTCATTCAGGCAGGCTCCAGTGCACTGGTGCTTGCCTTTGGTCCTTTAGATATAAGAAACCAGTATAGACACGGCATGAATGACAACATGGACCGCCTTGGAACCGAACTGATTAACCGGAACTAAATTTTTGTTCTCATCCCATTCAGTCAGGACTCTATTGATCACCTTTTCGAACACCTTACTGATATTTGGAAGAAGACTGATCGATCGGAGGTTCGCCAGATTGGAAGCGTCTTTATCTTTTTTGGGGATGGATTGTACCACCGTAGTTTTCCAATGCACTATATAATGGGCATTATTCACTGCATTATTAAACATGATGGTATAAATGTCCACCGCTTCTAGTGGGAGATGTCGAAGTAAAATGTTCGGTATTTCATCGGTTCCCACTGATTTCTTACTACTGATTGTGTCGAATAGCGCTTGGAGCTCTTTCTTCGAAGTGAACGGAGATTGTTCCTTAACACTGCCGATGACATTATCTGTAATATTGTCGTCACTGAACTGAGTGAAACCCGAGCTCTCCAATCGCCAGTCCACTATTTCATTTCGAAGTTTGAAATTGTGCAAAGGGACTCAAGGTCGACGTTCGGGCCAATGATGTCATTCGCCATGTACACTTCCCCGAAAGTCGCTCCTAGAGCCTCACCTTCTCCTGCGCATGCTCGATCACAAAGAAGTTATCATCACCAACGACCTCATTTGAATCTATGTCTGCTGCTTAAAGTATTTTTCGTTGCAAGGCTTCGGGTAATTTTAAGACACGGAAAGTAGTTTTAATTATTCCTCCGAAATAATTTATTTATTTACGGGAACATATTCAGAACTGTATAACTTTCCATTCGCGGTATGTGTCTCAATGACAGCTTACGTTGGAATGACCACATATTCGATGTCGTTAAAAATGCTGCGAAATGTCTAGGTTACCTCAAGCGATTTAAGAAATACTTCACCTCCCTTGATCTGGCCTTACTATAAAAAGCATTTATCTGCTCAAAATTGGAGTACAATGCCCACATCTGGTTATGAGCGTCTAAAACACATCTGCATCTGCTAGATTCGATTCAAAACAGTGCGATAAAACTCAAAGGTGATACCAAGATCACTCAAACAATGGACACCCTCGAACACCGACGTAATGTGTGATGTCCCTCTCTATTCATTTTCGGACGTACTCTAAAATATCATGATTCGTTCCTAAGCCGTAAAACTAGCTTAATGAATGCCTGCCAAGCACTCTATTTCCTTGCAAACATTTAAGACCAATGTACATCGGTACCTCTCTTTTCTTCTTCCCTAAGTTTTCTTCGGCCGCGCTGTGTGCAAATATTTTAAGGGTATAATAACCACTTGGGCGCGCGCTAATTACAAAAAAAAAAAACGATCAGTTAAAATTCTTAATAAAGCTGTTAAGTCCGCTCCAAGGTGGAATTTTAACCACATAAAGTTGAATTCCGTATTGGAGCAGAGAGCGAAGTGAGAATTCTGACGTTGGTTTACCGAGTCAAACTGGTGTTTTTCTTTACAACAGTGCACCATCAAAATTCACACTCACAACCCGCTATTTTTCGGTTGTTACATACACTCAGTCCCTGCCCGTGGCGTATGATAAATACAGTAAATTACTGAGTGCAAGCAACAGTTTTTCGTCCAGGAGCGAAAAACGGGGGTGTCTCCCCCCCCACCTCGCACTTTGATTTTTTTTTTTTATTCGTTTATGTTTTTGTATTTAGTTCATTAAATTCACTAAATATTGTATAAATGTATTTAGTTCTACCCGCACTGTGATATATTTTTTTTGTATTTAGTTCACACGCGTGCGTGTTTTTTTTTTCTTGCATAGGTCAACCAGTGCACTTGTCGGTTGTCGACTCGGTACGCATTTGGGGTAATAAAAGCCGTCGTCTTTTTCGTACTCTCTTATTTAATTTGTATTTGGTGATATCCCCTTGTCAAATTTATAGTAGTAAAACATTATGCTGTTCCCAACTTGTTTAATATAGAATCTATATTAGGCAGTGGGGACCTATCATCAACGGACACGTCATTAAGTTTTCCATACTCGATAACTTCCTGGTTATTTTTAGTCCCGGAATTGCTTGTTTTTTTTTCAGGAATACTATTAAGGGGTTACATACCTTCTCAACTCTAAAAAAATAAATTTTTTTTTTCGTTAATATTATTCTTTATACTTTTAAGAATATTTTGCATTTTGAATTTTTGAAAAATTCGCATCCGTTCGAAAGATATTCTAATAAATGTGAGCGCTCCCGAGCGGTCGAGCGCTAGACAGGTATACGCAGTCGTTAGACGGGAGCCCCATGTATTCTCCGCCCTCTTGACCCTTAGCAGCTGTCTAACGACCCAATTCAGGTAGAAAAATATTTTGTCGTTCATTCCACTGTGGTTTCTTAGAGAGTACAGTATTGAAATTGTGATCCTCGTGATATTTTAATACGGCAAAATGTTGAAACGGCGAAGTAGTTTTTTTTCCACGCGCAAAACTTTAACCGTGTTTTTCTCGAAACACGTTTTTCCAACCTTGTCGCTGTGATATCTCGAACAGTTTTTAATATTTTTTGATGCTTCCTTTTTTAAAATGTTCAAAAAACAATTCTCTATAGTCTGTCGAACCATTTTTTTGATTTTCCGTTAAATAATATTTTTTTCTAACGATAGAAGGGCAAAATTTTGGCGCAAAAACTCAAATTTTTGTAAAACCGCCATAATTTCTGTATAAAAAAAAAAAAAAAATGGCTCGACAGACTATAACGACAGTATTACTTTACAAGATGCATTTGGTTTTTTTTAGATCCATTGAGTTCCGGTGAAGATATCACAGCGACAGTGAGACGCCGTTTCTTGGAGACCTAATTTTTAAATTAAAAAAAGGCACTATTGATAAAATAAAATCTATGGACTGTATTTTAGAGTTTAAGAATAAATAAACTATATGCACTTTACTTTTTTTATTTATCTTTATGGGAACCCTATTAAAAAAAATCCTGAAATTTCACTATTTTTCCGCGCTGAGAAGGTATGTAACCCCTTAATGGACTTATTATCCCATGCTTTTCCATTTCTACGAATAGTCTTCGAAGTGCTTCCTCGCGTTTAAGTTGTATCTATACGATTTTGAGTTTACTTGCCATAAATGGCTATTGTGAGTACGTAGTTGTGCGTATTTCGTTAATTGAATAAGGTTTGTTCTGAAATCTGATTATCTAACCATTAAGGTTAATTGGCCTTTCCTCAAAGTCTATTAATGTATTGAACTTATTTAGCAAATCAGTTTCTATAAAAAACTTAAATTTTCTGTTTGCTAAATGTTTAACTTGCCAGGTTATACAGATACCGGTGCATTTTCTTCAGATGGGACAGACGTATGCCCTCCTAAAGTAATGAATTCTTTGTAATTTGTCGTGGAAAATTGTATTGGTTTACTTCTCATTGTTTTAAAATATTATTAATTTGATCATCAGTTATGCTAAATGACTTATTATTTTTTGCATTTATAGTTATTTCTATTTTTTGTATTTATAGTTATTTCTATTATGGGAAGTTTATCTACTTGATAAAAAAAACTCGGAGTCATTTAATTCTGAATATATTTCTCCAATTTTTATATTATGTACTATTATGGTAAACTGAAATTCCCGATCTTTGCTCAATTACACATTGTCATCCGCAATTTGGGCCCGCACGTGTACGGAAGTCTCCTTATTCTGGGTGCTGCCTGTATACATTACTTGTGTATGGGCTATTTAGTAGGTTTCCAATCTCCATTGATTCCTGCCTAGGCAATTTCTGTATATAACGTCGTCTCTGGTCTGAGTCATGTGGGTTGCCCTTAGTCATGATTTCTAGACTGTTTTAAATTTCCTTAATATCGACGATCTTGTCAGTTTTATTCTGAATGTATAGTTTCCTGACCTTGGCAATTTTTGTGATAATATCCTGAACGATTCTATGCCTAACTTTGATTATTTTGCCGATTATTGTCTGAATTAGGTGCCCTTTTATTTTCTGTTTATAATTGTTGGAATTTCATTAATTATTAGTCCTATCTTTATTTGTATGCCCATATTTTTTTAAACTCCCCTCTTATATAGGTATATTCTCAAATTTTCTCATAATTGTTACTTTTGTTCTAACTCTGTCAGTTCGTCTTACCTTATTTTATACTGTTAGAGTACGTCCGTGTCATTTCTTTTATTGTGTTTATTAATATACGAGTACTCGGGACATTGCTTGAGTCGATACCTTCATCCTCTTTATGATAAACCATTACTTCGTCGGACGAATTAATATTAAAATTTTGAATTCCTATTCCTAAATCACTAACATTGTTTATTTTGAAATTGGCCATTCATCGATATAATTCGATTGCTCCAAATCTATGCCGTAGTTTTGGCATTGCCTCTGGTTCCAGCAGGTTAATTATATTATTTTTTCCCACTCTTTGGATTATTTCATAATAATTCCATAATTCCATACATTTCAAAGTTCCATATCAAAAGTTATCTGTGAAGGTAGACATATACTTGATTTCTCCCAATAACATAATAGCTTTTCCCTACTTTGCAGTTCTTGCAACGTTGCTGTCAATTATTCCGGTTGCTAATTTTTTCGGAGTAATTCCGCTGTTAGTTCTTCAATTGTCACCACTTCTAGTTCTTGTCTATTTGCGTGCGTTGTCCTGAAAACTACTGCCTTGAGATGAAACGGCCTGCATGTTTTTTTTGTTTGTGAACACTAGATACGTTTCAAAGTGGTATGTTTCCGAAAAAAATTTAGACAAAGTTAAAATTGTAAGTTAAAAAAAACTTATTAATTTAATTTATTTGTATATACAGATAAGTTTTAAACTCTAATTTTAATAAATACTAAATTTAAATACAATACAATTTCTATTGATAAATCTTAAATGCTAAGATATGAGGATGGGATAGAAAAAAGGAAAATATGGACTTCATATCAAATGTTGCTGTTTGCAAGAAAATTAAAAAGATAATTTTTAAATTCCTGTACTGTATTCATTGTTCTTAGGTGTCGGGGAAGACGGTTCCACATTTGAACAGCACACACAAAAAATTGTCGACTAGTCACTGAATATTTATGCCTTCGAGGAATTAATTGGAAAGATCTTTGGGAGCGTACAAACTGGATCTTACATTTCAAATAATTGGGTGAATGATCATAAAAAGGGTTAGAAGTGTTCTATATTTTAAAAAGGTTTGTAGGGTATAACCATTTTTTTTTGTAAAAGCAGATACATATGTGATCAAATCTGCTTAAATTAAATATATATCTAGCGCAGCCGTTAAAGACGACATTAAGTTTATTAGCCAAGTCCGACTCCAAATCCGAGAAAATTTTACACCCATATATTATTAAGGGTAAAACATACGCTTTAATAAGTTTCTTCTTAATCTCTAGCTGTGAATGACGTCTGGTCGGACTCAAGCCACGATGAATGTCATAAGTCTTAGATACAATGTGACTCACGTGATCACGCCAACCTAGCTGCCCATTGAAATATATACCCAAGTTTTTAAACTTGTTTACGACTTCAACTGAACAATTATTAATATGTACGACTGAAGTATCCTCTATTTTTCGTAAATTTCTATTGAATTTAAGGGCTTTTGTTTTTGAGGAATTTAGCTTCAGTTGATTTTGTTGTGACCACATGAAAATAGCATTCAAATCAATATTTACCGCGGTAATTCTATCTATTTCATTCGACTGCAAAAATTCGTTATATATCTAGACATAATCCGCATAAATGTGGTATTTGCAATTTGAAATACATTTTGAGATGTCATTAATGAAAAGTGAAAACAGAAGGGGACCCAAAACAGAACCTTAAGGCACAGATAATAATACAGATGTTTCATACTTGTAGAAAAAAATGGTTCACTTTTTGTCGGCCAGCCGACACGAGCCTTCGGAGTAATATAAAGCTTTTTTATTTTCGCTCTTTCTTGCTTTGTTTACTGAGAGATTTTTTTTCTCTCACCACAAGTTGAGGGCAGTGGCAAAAGGAATATGAAAAACAAGTGCAAGTGGTTTGCGGGTAGGGGTATGAAGACTTGGCTGTTTGTTTTCATTCGACTGCAATAGGAAATTATGTAATTTTTCATGAATTGGAATTTTGTTTGAGCGTATGGGTATATATGTAAGAAAGAACAATTCAAAGGCGGGAAAAGTGGAATATTTCTTTAAATTTTGTAATTGAAGTTTGCCAAGCAAAATATTATTCATGTTATTAATCTGCAGTTTAGTTAATAGTTAGTTTTATATGCATTTTATTTTCTTAATCACTAACTCTTACATACTAACAAAAAATGCTTAAATGCTAGCTTACAATTACTTAATAACCTTATACTAACTTACTGGCCCCACACAGGCACTCTAAGCTACTCTAAATTCTTATATCTATGTCTTTCGACTTTGTTTACATTTTATTTATAAATATTTATTTTGTATACTTACGGCTAAGAAAAAAAAATTTGTAAACAAAAAAGCATATGGACATTTTTTTATTTTTTATAAAAACTTAATACTAACTTAAAATATACCTTAGTCTACCTAATCCTACATACACAATACACAGACACACACATAGACATTATACACAATTATATACATACACTGCTGTGCAAAATAATAAGAACAGCGTTATACTATTATTGAATTCTAAATTTAAGAAAAACACAAGTTTAAATTAAATTCAGAAATTGATTTATATTATTTTAAGTAAATGCAGGTTTACAACTAAATAAATAAATACTGATTTTGGCAAACATTAATAAAAGAAAAAAACAATTTAACAAAAATTCATTGATCTAGGCTGTGCAAAAAAATAAGAACACTAAAGAAAAGCAATTCTTTTTTTTTTTAATAAACATAAACACAATAATGAATGAAACGAAACTATTGAAAATGACTTAAAAATTAATATTTTGTTGTGCTACACTTGCTAACTAAAACAGCTCCGCACCTACGGAGCATTGAGTCCACAAGTTTTTGGCAAAGTTGTGGTGGGATCTCGTACCAAATTTGTTTAACATTTTCCTACAGCTCCGCCTTGTTTTTTGGTTTTGACGTCTTATTAAGCTGCCTTTTAAGATGATCCCAAAGACTTTCAATTGGATTAAGATCTGGGGATTGCGCTGGCCTTTCAAGAAGCTCGACCTTTTTTTAAGAAAAACATTTTTTTGTTACCTTGGCTGTGTGTTTAGGATCGTTGTCCTGTTGAAACAGCCAAATTAACGGTAAATTATCATCTGCAAAGGGATACATACATGTATTCAAGAAAGAAAGAAAAGCAGCCCCAGACCATAATATTACCACCACCGTGTTTTACTATCTTAACGGGATATTTAGGATCGAATTCTTTCCCTGTCGGTCTTCTTACATACTGGTTTATTGTGTCTGGCCCAAATAAATTAATTTTGGTTTCATCAGACCAAAGTATGTTACGCCATTTCTCAGCTGGCTTTTGCAGATGACGACCGGCGAAATTTAATCGGTCCTTTATATTCTTTTTTTATAAGAAAGGACATTTCTTTGGGTGGCAAGCTTTAAGATTGTTTTCTATAAATCTTCTTCTTATCAGAGAACTGTCTACTTTTAGATTTAAATCGGGTTTGATTTCAGCCGAAGTTATAAACGGGTTCTTTTTTGCGCATCGAAACTGCGTAGGTCAGTGTGGGATGATGTTTTGCACGTGTTTCTTTATTGTTTTTTCTTTTAGAGCATTCACGGCCATTCCCAAGAAGCAAGAAAGAATTTGTCAATCATAATTTCAACAAATATGAACTCGGTCTCATATAGTTCAGTCGATTTTTTGAAAATTCGTCCTTTATATTTTTTCTTTACATATATCGCGGCTCCTCCACCGCGCTTATTAGCAAGGCTTAAAGGAAAAAAATTATAACCATTTAACTTAAACAGATTCCCCACTCTATCTCGTTTCAACCATATTTCGGATATCTTGGTCCATTGAAGAAGAGATTCATCGATCTCATTTTCGACAAATTGTGTCAACGGATTTGTCCTATTGAAGATTCGACTCACTCACGACTGCGCACAATCTGAAAGGGTTGAGTTGACTGCAAAGTGTGCAACAAGAGGCAGAATTTCTATTGTTTTTGACAAACGACCAAAAATTGCTTCTACCTTTGTGACATTGTAGTACACATTTTACGAGTATAAGAACGGCGTTGCATTCCTGACTCGTTTGAACTTTTTTTGGTTCTCCTCGGTCGGGTTGTTCTCGTAGGACCGGAAAAACGATTATCTACCCTGACGACTTTTTACAGCTCAAGTAGTACCGCGCTGTTTGGTTTGATATACTTGATCTGATAAGGAATAAAAGATTTGATTCCAAAAAGAATATCATATCTGCAGTGGCACCAACTTGGTTTTTGACGACCAGTTTAAATTCCAAAATAAACTGTTAGGTCCGCTCCAATTGGCATTACGGTTTTCTTAAAAAAATTTTTTACTATTTGGTCGGTCTAAGAGAAATTAGTAAAGATGACACAAATATGATTCCTTCAAAGCCCGTTATCGTAAACGAAGAAGTTTTCTCTCGAAATGAAAAAATCATCATCCAAAATTGAACTGGGATAATCAAGGTCTTCAACAGAGCCTCTTTAATTGTTCAGGAAGGGTCTTACTACTCGGTTGCCTTCTTAGTCCAAAGAAGCAGCGATTGGCAAAAGTGATTCTTCGTTTTATTTCTACTGAGGTGTTATTAGCAAAATTGATAGCAACTCTTCAAAATTACTACTTCAAAATTATATCCGACGACTGTGACATTCTGTCCATTTCCTCGATGTTGCACATTCCTTCTTGTTGACATAATTTACCGTTAAACCCATTTTGGGAGCTTCCGTTTGAATTCTAGTGAACGCAAAACGGTGACAGCCCGCTGAGTTCTGTCAATTATGTCAATATCATCGGCGAACGCTAGTAGCTGCACAAACTTTTAAAAGACTGTGCCTACAGCGTTCGCTTCTGAATTCCAACATTTTCTTCAACTATAATGCTAAAGAAGTCACATGACAGCGCGTCATCTTGTCTAAAACTTTTTTTTGACATCAAAGATCTCGGTTAATTCGTTACTGACCTTGACATACCAGCAAGCGTTCTCCATCCATGTCTGCGCAGACGGAAGAATATGGCAATCATGCCAAGACCAGACATGGATCTATATGGCTAGTCTCTATAAATGCAGTTATATGCGGCCTTACAATCGATGCAAAGATGGTATCGAGGTGGACTTCCGGAGTGTGAAGATTTGGTCGATTGTGGGCTAGTCAGAAACTACATTAATAGGGACCAATAAGGTTGTTGACGAAGGATTCAAAACGTTTACAAAATATGACATATATAGAATCTTTTATTCAATGTTGAGGAAACTTATACCTCTATATTTAGAGCAGTATAGAGGGTCTCCTTTTTTGTGGACCGGGCAAACCATTCTGAGATTCCATTCATCGGGCATACACTCTACTGCCCACATCTGAGAAGTGAGTTGGTATATGCTCTCCACAAAGTCACTTCCAGCAGCTTTGGATACCTTGACCGGTAAGCCGTCAGATCCAGCAACTTTGTTGGATTTAAGCTTAGATATTGTTATCCTTACTTCGTTTTGGTCAACTGGACGGAAGTTTTGGCTAACTTCGTCTAAGTTGAATGGTCTATTCTGCCTGATGGCGGAATGTGATTCGAATAATGTGACTCTAATACAAGGTTTTCTTTTTCATCTATACGGATTTCTGTACGGGTAAAGACCCGTTGGTAAAACTTTCGTACGCTATTCCTGGAGTACAAACTCTCAATATCTTCGATCGCGCGCTTCTCGTACTCTTTTTTCTTCTTCTGGAGAAGCCGATGTTGTTCCCGTCTCTTTTGCTCGTAGAATAAGGGGCTGTCGCTCTTCGTTGCAGCGCCGCTTTGTACGCTTCTTGTTTAGTTGCATGTGCTTACATAAGTTTGCCGCATATGATAAATTCTATATCCGAATAAGCATTGTTTATTTTCCCTATAGCAATCACTATAGTTTATATCAGTTTTGAACCCTCCTTATGCTCGGCCCATTCCATCGCACTTAATGTATGGCTGTGATATCTGCATGATCATAGTTAAGGGCCTCTTATATTTGCTCGGCCGAGCAGCAATTAGCGCAGCATTTAAAAACATATGCAGCGTAGGTTACAAGTTTTGCAAGCTGAGAGTTTTGTTGGTCTGTGTTCGTATTTTGAAATAACGACCAGTATAAACATTTGGTTTTTGGAGGATTATTTTTTAAAAACGGTTGGATATTCATCTATAATATGTCTCGGTGTCATCAAATATTTTAATTTAGAGACATTTCATTTAGGAAATGTTGGACTAAATCATACAATACAATAATGTATACATATAGTAAATTATTTATAAAAAACATTCTTTAGCTATGCTTAAGGCGGCGGTTATATAGCAAGCGAGAAATACAAGCGCGAGCTTGTAAGGTGTTCAATTGTAATTGAGCTAGTTAACGCTTCAGTTTCTGTTTAACTTTAGTGAAGTGCACAACATGTCTTAGAAGAAGTTATTAACAGAAAGTTTGTGGTTAAGATACTCATTAAAAAAAGGATATGTGTAGATCCTATAAATAAATTACGGTCTGAATTAGGTGAATATCACCACTTGCACAAAATGCTTAAGGACGATGAAGAACGGTTTATATAATATTACCGAATGACTCCTTCAACATTCGAGTATATACTTGATAAAATACGGTCAACTATACAAAAAAGGAAAACCAATTTTGTGGAAACGATGATTACATCGGTAATGGTTGGTAAATGTAATGGTTTTGTTAATGCATAGATATGTAATTCATAAGGAAAGATAATAAACATAAATTTAATTCTATAAAAAATACTTTTAATTAATTTTGTCATTAATAATGAATGGTAGAAACTGTCCATCAGTAGACGTTGGTTGCAAATGTTTTTAGGGTCTGCTGGTGAAGGGTTTACTGGAAAGAAACGGTTTCTTCATCTTAATGCTAACCCAGGCAACTGATGAATTTTTTGTTCTAATATCGTAAGAAAGTTGGCTCATTTTGACACGAAATTCTAACTTCTGAATTTCATTCATATTCTTCATTACAGGAAGAAAACTCATAAGAAAATTATAATCTCCATCCGACCTCAATTCAACATTGTTCTTTAAAATTGCATTTTTTTCTTTCTCGATGGCGAGGAAGACATCCTGTATCACTGTCTTTCTTGCCTCGATCTCCTACAAGAAGTAGGGGGAGCTGTAAATAAATCAGCGGAGTTATTATTATCTGCTGTCCAAGTATCTCCTTTCTCAATGAAATCATTTTCAATGGGTGGTCTATTGTTTTCTTCCTGCGAAGGACGAAAATTTGTTTCGCTGAGCATCATTACTGGAGCATGGTGGAGAAGGAATACTTCCATTCATAGATGCTGGTGCTAATATATCTTTTAAAAATAACATGTGTTCCATATATACCCATTTTCGTTTGAAACCTTGAGATGAGTCACTGTCCGATTTTGTATGCGAGCGTAGTTTTTTTTTAGCTCGATCCTAAAGTTATCTCGTAGGCTTATCCATTTCTTTCTAACCTCATTTGCTATAAAAAAAAAATAAAACCAATCCTGAGTGAATATTAATTCTAATATTTTCTATAGACTTTAGGTTTTTAGCATCGGGATCGTCGTATATAGAAGCCTAGCATTCAATTTTAGAATGTCACACTCTGCAATTTCTTTGATTCTAAAGCAAGTTTGCGAGACAATTTGGGACAATTTAGCAGCACCTAAATCTACCTCTACCTTCCGTAGAGGAAATGAGAAAAACTGCGAAATGTTTCTTCGATAAATGAGGATTTCCGAATTGCGTAATTGACGGAAAACACATTCGAATTAAATGCCCCAAAATCTGGCAGCATTTACTATAATTACAAGCCCTCTTTTTCCATTATTCTGCAAGGAGTTGCCGACGCAAACCGTAGATTTGTTTGCATCGAAGTTGGAGCATTTGGCAAGGAGAGTGATGGAGGAGTATTTGAGGCATCAAACCTTCATTCCTTGCTTGAAAATGAAAATTGTAATATACCATCTCCCGCTATGTTACCTGGTACTGATATTGAAGCTCCGTTTGTTTTGATTGGGGACGAGGCTTATCCACTAAAAACACATTTATTGAGACCATTTTCTAAAAACAATTTGACGGAGGAAAACGTTGTATTTAATGATAAGCTCTTTAGGGCTCGAAATTCAATTGAATGTGTTTGGGATTATTTTCCAACAAATGGTGAATACTATTAAAAAATAGAAACAAATGTAGAAACGTCAAAAATAATCACAAAATGTGCATGCCTTTTGCACAATATAGTTATAAACAATGGTTTAGACAAAGTACAGCAATCTTACCAAGCAACTGAACGAACAAATGAAGCAAGCGGGGGAACACGATCTAGTTTTACAGCATTGAGTATACGCAGTTTATTCAAATCCTTTTTTTTTTTAACATTTTAAATGTTCAATTGTAAATACATATACATATGTTATATGCGAAAAAAAGAAGAATTATTTTGATTAAATAAAGAAACAAAACCAAAACAACTTACAACAATTTTAAATTAATT
This sequence comes from Volucella bombylans, assembly GCA_949129095.1. NCBI lineage: Eukaryota > Metazoa > Arthropoda > Insecta > Diptera > Syrphidae > Volucella > Volucella bombylans. Next base: position 244,221,386 of record OX422140.1, read on the forward strand.
AATATAACAAATTATATGAGAATGGGGAATATGATTTATAGTATAATATATTTTGTTTGATCTACAAATTGTGATTTTAAAATATTTTCAATTTGATTATAGTTGGTGGTGTTAAGAGAGAATGAGTAAGATATAGTGTTATCTAGAGGAAAATCGTTCCAAGATGATAGATCAGCACAATATTTACAGAAGCTAGTTGGAGACCTTCTTGAAGGGAAAACACATCAATGATTGGGGAGAAAAACCAAAATCAATAAGGGGCAGAAATATATTTATACAAATATAATGGCTGTTTTGTTTTTTTGCAGTGTCAAACCTTTCAATAGGGATTATTTGTCAAGTAAGATGTCACATTGGACTGCCAAGTTTCCTTTATTTTCCGTACTGTTTGCCATTTCATCAGGTTCGCGAAATCCATAGAGCACTTCGTGAAATTTCGGTAGACATCATCGGCCATCTGAACGTGCTATTATCACGAACAAGAACAAGAGCAGAGCGTTTGGAAGAAAATATCGTGGCTGTGAAAGCCAATTTATCGACTTATTTCTTATTTCTTCAAAAATTAGGATGGAGCACAAGTTAGACGATTATTTGTACCATTAATGTAGAAGTACTGTTGTTTCAACAGGATGGTGCTCCACTCCATACTACCGATGAAAACATCGTTCTATTGAAAAAGTGACGTGGCAATAGAGTCATTTAAAGAAATGGACCCGCCAATTGACCACCAAGTTCGTGCGATTTGACGCCATTGGATTATTTTTTGGAGGGCTACGTCAGTTCACTAGTTTATGCCGATAACCCAGCAACGATTAACGTGATAATCTAGTAATATGCAATATACGCCACATATACTCGTATATACGCTCGAAAAAGTGGTCGAAAATTAAACCTCTAAAATGCGCTTTGTACGAAGCAGTCGTGGTAGACATATGTATGCCCGGAACTATTTTCAAATGTTAAATTACATAAAATAATCTTTCGAATGAATTTAATAAATTGATATCAAGTTAATTTCTTTGTGTTTTATTTAAACAAAAAAGTTTGAACCTCATAAAAAATACCCCGTACATATATAATGATAAAATAATCTTTCGAATGAATTTAATAAATCGTTATCAAGATAATTTCTTTGTGTTTTATTTAAACAAAAAAGGTTGGTCCTCTTAAAAAAAAATACTCTTTATACATACATACAGTGTTGTGCAAAGCAATAGAAACAAATTTGAATTTAGTAAATCGTTATCAAGATAATTTCTTTGTGTTTTATTTAAATAAAAAAGTTTGGACCTCTTAAAAAAAATACCCTGTATATATACGAGTATATACAGTGTTTTTGCAAAACAATAGAAACAAATTTGGTTTAAATTTTTGATAATTTGTCTTAAATCTTTGACGTACAACAAAAGTAATGATACATATTTATTAAGCTATGACACATTAATGTAAGAGGATATTTAAAAACTTAAGAATATTTCCTTTGCATAAAATAAAAACAAAAACAACAAAATATGTATAGCACAACGTAAGTTGTGCAAAACAAAAGAAACAATTATTGTAAGTTCGAACAATAGAAGGTATTTTTCCAATGTGGATTATTTTCTCAGCTGCAGTGAAGAGCATTGAAAAAAATTTCACTCCACTTAATAACTCCACGGTTGAAACATTTCTATGAGTCTTAAAGCAATGGCTCATGATATATATATGTAGCAGCAAATTGAAATCAGATTCAATAACAGAGTTTCCTAGCGGAATTTCAAAAAACACTATCGCTAAGAAATATGGTATAAATGGATGTATAGCCTGTCGTTAGTTAGGAAAAAACGGAAAGTGACCAAGTGGGTGGCCACGAAAAACAAAGAAGAGGTTTAACAGACAAATTTAAAACTTAACCACTGAGAATTCTTTTATAATCTCGAATGAAATTGTGAATTCATTGGAATTAAACATTGATCCATGCATGAGAAGACAAGTCATAGAGAAGGATTTAAAAAGTAACAGACCAGCCAAGAACCAATGTGAAAAAAAAATTAATTCGCAAAAGATATGGTTTACAAAAATAAATTTTTATAAATAATATCTTTTATACAAAAAAAACATAACTAGACTATAATTGCGAGAAAATATTTAAATTAGTCTGCAGACAAATGGAAAACCGTCCTTTTTAGTGATGAATCCAAAGTTAATTTGATTAATTCGGATGCCATGTAACAGCGTCATAGAGATGAGCGACTTATTCTCCGTGTTTTTATGGAAACCCCAAAGCGCGGTGGTGGTGCGGTAATGGCTTGACATGTTTTTCGACTAATGGCGTTAGTCCTTTCTTCGAAATAAAGGGTAAAATGGATTTTATGTACAAAATTGGATGGAAACTTCGATATGTGCGTCAGAACGATAATGACCCGAAGCACACACCAAATTTGATCAAGGGATATTTAAGAGACCATGGGGTTCAAGTTCTGGATTGGCCTGCACTTGAATTATACTGAAAATCCGAACTTGAATTATACTGAAAATCTTTTTGAGATTTACAAAAGAGGCGTTGCAGGAAAACGGTTCAAAACCTAAAGAAAACTATTTCAATACCACGAAGCAAGGGTAACTGTACAAAATACTAAATTTGTTTCTTTTGTTTTCTGCACTTACGTTTTACTATATTTTGTAGTTTTTGTTTTTATTTTTTGTAAATTAAATATTTTAAAATTTTTAAATATACATACTGTTATATTCCTGTATCGTAGCTTAACAAATACGTATCATTACTTTTGTTGTATGTTGTTAACAAAAATTGATGCAAATAATTAAAAAATTAAAACCAATTTGTTTCTATTGTTTACACAACACTATATACTAAAAAAAATGTATGAAGATGGTAATATCACATATTATTTTTTGCGTTTTGAAAAACAATAATAAAAACTTATAAATTACCTTTTTTTACGTCGCAATAGGAAATGCTTTTTGATTTCAATTTACAACTGTCCACATCTTTTATTTGCTTAGCTTCAAAATAACGTTTTGATTCATGGTTGTGTACATTGTAATCCTGATTTTTGTGCTTGTGCTGTTTAATATCAGATAAAATTCCAGTAAATTTGCCTTCCACTTGGAATTTCTTTTCGTTATTTGTAGTGCTTTTATTTTTTTCACTTGCACTATGATTATAACCATGGGTCCCATTTTTAGAATTAAACTCTGTTCTTAAATGATCTTCCTCCAATAACTCTTTTTCAACTTGTTTGTTCGACATTTCTCTAGTAGCAACCATAGCTTTCCACTTTGACACAAGAGTCTTAGCTGCAGCTCCCACTTCCCCATTATATCTCCGAAGTGAATTTACCGTTTTTCCAATACCTGTTTTTTGAAGATGTTCAACTGTAATTGGAAGCTCAAAAAGCTTTCCTATGCAATGAAGAATCTGAAAAAATACAAATAGTTATCAAAAAAGTCTAATCATATTGTATATACTACTAATGTAATTTTTTTTAAGTATCGAATCCTAAATCTAATTTAATTAAAAATATCTTTACAAAAATATGCTCACGAAACATGTTAGTTGCAAATATCATTGCACGAAGAAGTTCATCTATAAAAAACGAACTCAAACTAAAAACGTATATACAACAAATATTGTATTTCAAAATATGTACGATGATGATATTTATTAAGCACAAATTGATGAGCATTCATTCCAGACATTACCATCCGTTTCTCCAACGAAGATGCGTTTCTGGGTGTCATCCTGGATGACAAACTTCTTTCGGCACCGTCGGCTTTGTAGCAGTGTAAAGGAGCTTTCGGCAAGACATGGGGCTTGCCGCTAAAGAGGGTCCTCTGGATTTATACGGTTATGATAAGGCCAATTATATTCTTGTGAAAAAAGCTTTCACGAAAATACATAGCTGTTGCCTCTACCAGGCTTAAAAGTGATCTTTCCCGGCTGCTAGGAGGCTTTCGCTAGCATGCCTGGATGAATCTACCACCCCTCGATATTCATATCATGGTATGCACTGTTCAAGGTATCTTCCGTTTAAAGGTGCCCCAAAATCGTCCACTACATTTTCCGTTTGTTGTCTTTATGTTTGCTTGTTTTTTTTTTTTAAAACTTTATTTCATATCAAAATTATTGAAAGCTAAAAATAAACACAATTTCAAAATATTAAAGCTACAAAGCTTCTTCATTTTTGATCGAAATAGTGAAGTACATTCTATTGTTAGAACAAGAGGCGAATGTACGTATCATTTTAGACATAATTTTAACAGTAAAACTATTGATGGGGAAAATATATAAAAATTAGAAAAAGTTAAGGCACAGAATGTTATTACAAAAGAAGAAGAAAAGAAAATCCAAACAAAACTCAAATTAAAGAAAAGGCATAAAGCACATATCAATTGCGCAATGGTTGAAAGAGTATAACCATTTTTTAATATTATATAAGAACACAGTTTTCACTCTCTCACATCTAAGGTTCTCTGGTAATAAGTTAAATAGACGAGGCGCAGTAACAAAATTCCTAGTGTTGACTTTTAAATTGTAATTTTCTTCAAATCTAACATCATAGTACCCGGAATTTTCAAAAAATATTTTTAGAAATAACAATACAAATGTATTAAAGGGAGAAATTCAAGATTTTTAAACAAATCAAAACTAGGAGTTCGACGATTGACTTTACACATAATTCTGATCGCGTGTTTTTGCTTTGTTAAAAGATCTTTTATATTACTGAAATACGTACCACCCCAACAAGTTATTCCATACTGCAGCTTTGATTTCAATAAACCATTGTAGACAAGCTTTAAAATGAGCAGGCTACAGTAAAGACTAAGATGGTAGAATTGCCTGACAACTCTATTTAGGTACTGCTTCAGATACAAAGTATGATCTTTCCAACTGAGCTTATTAACCAATATGATACCTAAATATTTAAATATGTTGACACGATCAATTTTGAAGCACGCATCACTACAACTTTCCTTACTGTTAAAAGTAATAGAATCATTGCGGCTTTCTACTAAACAAAAACGTAAACACTTTGGCGAATGGTAATACAAAGGAAAGTCATCGCAGAATTCACCTTTGATGTTAAAAATCATGAATTTCGCCTTATTACTGATTAACAGCTTATGTTGCTTAAACCATCTTCTCAATATGTCTAGATCATTATTAACATCCGAACATAAATTAAGATAACTGTTATTCGAATACGAAAGAGCTGTATCGTCGGCAAATGCTGTAATTTTGCCTATAAAGGGTTGGATAAACAACGAATTGACATATATTAAAAACAGAATTGGACCCAAAACAGATCCTTGTGGAACACCAATATTAAAGAATTTCTGCGAACTGATTCACACTGATATATATTTCACCAGTCAATTTTAATAAGGCACCTTCCGTAGATCTCCCACTTCTAAAACCATACTGGCTAACACTAAAAAATTTGGTTCTGTCTAAGAATGAAAAATTCTGGATTTTATACCTCGTTCAAGGTATAATTATGGAGTGGCATTACTACTGCTGTCTTAAGTGAATCTGGGAAAATTCCCCGCTGTACGCAGAGATTGAAAATAAAACACAATACATCCGAAATTTCGAAAGAAATATTTTTCAGCACCGAGCTGGAGATCTGATCAAAAGAAGAAGAATTCGATTTTTTAAGCGCTAGTATAATTTTCTGTATTTCAAATGCCGTAAACGGTTCAAAGAAAAAACATTCTGGTTGAAAGTTTGCTTTCTTTATCGTAGCATCACTTTGGCAATAAGAGCTACCATCGTTCGGAAAAACTTGAGAAGAATTGACATTCGAAAAAAACTCATTAAATAAATTAGCAACTCCTAAGGGATCAGACATAGTTGAATTATTGTTGTTTATGATTATATCTGCATTGTCGTTTGATTTGTTTAAAATTTCATTTATGACCCCCCATTCCGTTTTAACGTTACCCAGATTTTCAGCTAATCTATTACTGAAGTAAGTATCTCTATATAGTGGTATCTCGTTTTTTATCTCTAAACATAATTTGTCATAATATTTTTTCAGTCTAACATTGTTAGGATGTTTTCTAACACTTAAGCACAGTTTCTTTTTCAATCTAATTTTTCTTAATAAAGGGGCAGTCATCCATTGCTCAAGACATTTAAACTTGTTATTTTTATTACATACAATCTGACTACAATTGGATATATGAAATTGTAACTTCTTAAGGAACGAATCAAAAGCAATAGATGGATCCTGTGAATTGAACACATCATCCCAAAACTCAAAATTTAAATGTAATTTAAGAGCGGCAAAGTCAATTTTATTAAATTCCTCATACTCGGATTGATTTATTCTGGATACGCTACTATCAAGTTGAATACTTGTCAAACTATGGTCAGTTAGTTTCAAATCATAGACCGCCGTTTTAAAATTGACAGAATTGTTTCTGTGCAATCTTATAAATATATGGTCTAAGCAAGACCCTAAACGAGTTGGTTGACTCAACAGAGATTCGAACACAAACGAAGACAAAATCGACAAAAAATTATCTACATCGACTGAATCAGACAAGATGTTAATATTCAAATCACCCACTAATATTATATTTTTACAAGTTAGAAGTTCCAAAAATCCTGAAAATTCTTCCAAAAAGTTTCGCACTGTACACTTATGTAATCTATAGATGCATACAAAACAGTAAGACACACCAGAGATTTTGCAAGAAACATTAATAATATCAGCACTTTCCAATGCCCATTTTTTAATTTCACAACCTACTATATTATTTCTGAAAAATACTACGACACCTCCAGCAGAATACGACTCATTACAGTTCGCTTCAAATCAAAAATTTGGTATTTTGTAATTAGTTACCTCTTCTTCAAAAATCCAAATTTCAGAAAGAAAAATGAAATCAGGTAAATGATCCAAAGATGCAAGATGTGCGAAAAAAGTATCAAAATTGGTTCTCATACTTAGAATATTTTGATGGATGACCGAAAAACCTGATTGTTGTTCATTGTTTGGATGATCTATACATAAGCATTTCAAGTTATTAAAATTTAAGGAGGAAAAGCTAAAATTACTATTTGTATTTTCATGAGGATCAATTAATGAATTACTAATTACGTTAATAATTATAAATAAAAAACAAAACAATTAATTTTCAAGTTTCAAAAAATCCTCAAATGTATTAATTTTAATTACTCGTACTTTGCCACCTTCACTTTTCCTGACGAGAATTCCTAATCCAAACAAATTTACATTTGTTCTTCCGCTTGAAATCATTTGCCATTTTCAATAACGATCTTGTGTAGACAGTGAGACAATCGTTGATGAAGATTTTACTGCCGCTGATGTTCTTGTTGTTTCCCTCGCCATTGATGTTGTTGTTGCATGGAACACGAAAGATGTTAGCCGAGATTTTGTTTTTGTTCTCACACATCCTAGTCATTACAGCTTTCTTTCTTAAAATCGATGAGAATTTTACGCATACGATGTTAGAAGGCGCATCTTTTTTGTTTTTCGTATTCGCTTTCACATTCTTAACATAGAAAGATTCGATTTCACTTTCGTCGAGTTTCTCGGCATTAACAGCTGTTAAGAGAGTATTAAGCTTCTCTTTGACATTTGCATTATTTGCATCAGGAATCCCAACAATGTCAAATGCACACTTTTTTTCTCTTTGCTCCAGTGCATTCAAATTCATTTCCAAAACATCAACCTTCTTGATAAGAGAAGCTTTGCTTTCCTCAAGAGATCTAATTTTGGTTAGCGCATCAGTATTGAGTTGTTGTAGCTTAATAATCTCCATATTCAGCATTTGCACTGTTATTGTATGCTCACCCGTATTGTTAGTATCATGGGGAGCAATTGCTGAGAATCGAATAGCTGAAGCTTTAAAAGCTGTAGATGTGCCAGCAATAATATTACAGTTGCCGGAGCTAGAACTAGTTGGAGTTCGAGTATCACTCTTCGAAGAGACGATTTTAGCAGAGACATTTATGGGAGCATCCGCCAATATTGACTTTCTTCTCTCTAAAACACAACTACTGCATTTATAATTCTGACTACTCTTCTCGTAAAATTCAATGTCTCTTTTTTCAAGATTCGAGCACTTTGCATGATAAAATTCTTTGCAATTAAAGCACTTTATTTTGAGATCATGTCTGTCGACTTTAAGATAACATAAACCGCACTTCATTGTATATATGTATTAATTTAAGCAAAAAATCACGATCGGGCAACGTTTAAACTTAAACTTTGTTGATATTTTAAGTTTTTTAGAGGAAGTAATTCCCTATGCGTGTGTCCCCATCAACACTCTCCTCGCCTTTCCGGTTTCGTCCCTTTTTTTCTCTCTCACCGTCACCCTTTAGTAATCAAGGAACCCGTTCTTTCGGCATGGCTACCACTCCAGAGGCGAAACTAGTTACTCTACCCTAAAAAAGAATAGGGCCAGGCGAACGGTCCAGAGTTTCTCTAGATGGACTTTCCAGCAAAGGCCGAAAGCACAACCTAAAGCTAACATTGTTTACCAAAGGAAAAAACGATTGTAAGGAAACCCCCACACAAGCAATTTTAACAATTAAAGTCAAAAACAAGTATGGGGGAAGGAAGGCGTATTTACAATCAAATGCATCCAACAGAAACAACCACCAACTCTAATTCCTTCTCTGAAATAGCCAGGCAAGCCAGCCGCACTGCTGTGCTAGAAAAGCACGTTCGAAGCCCAGCCTCGCCCGAAAGACATTCTTTTTTTCAAGCAACTTAATTCACGTAAGACGAATGGTTGCCTATAATACAACAAAAAGCCCAATTATACTAATAATTTAGTGTCCCCATTAAATATTGGATGCCACCCATGGAGCGAAATAAGCACTAAGCCCAAAAATCTTTCTTTCTCTCTCTGTCCCATTTTTCTAAAAAACTTAACACGTGCTCAGGCATTTTAAGTGTAATAATACCTACTTGTTAAGTTATTTAAAAAAATAATAATAATAATGCCGATATCCCTAATAAACCAACTATGTCCATAAAAACAGATTCCTTATTCCACCAATAGCAATGTCACCAAAGTTAACACATTCACAACCACCACTAACACCACTTCAGCACCAGTCAACACTAAATATTCACCTCTTTTACCATTAACAAATATCCACTATCGCACAATCGTCCAGTCGCCTCCCCACCAACACCATCTACTTCCAGTAACGCATTACAAAACTCACCTATCTCTTCCATCACCAATAACTTAATCAGCAATGAAAAATATTTCTTGTTGGACACAGACGATAATGTATAAAAACAAAAAAATTGTTCCTAAGAAGAAGAGGTGTTGTACCTCACTTTCGCCCGAGGGAGTAAGGTCACCTTATTATGGTGTGCCTAGTATCATGTGGGCCAGTGGTGTTCAAAACTTTATCAATTTAACCAAATAGTTTTCAAACAACCTAAAATCAATATTTTACAATGGAATATACAATAAAAGGTTATTTGTTTATAATTGATTATGCCGATGATTGATTTATCAGCAATTTAACCCCAGTATCATATCGATGCAAGAAACGCACTGTCCTTTTAAATATAGCCCCCATAGTCCACAATCGTATCTAGGATATTTTCATAACTTTCTCCATAATCAGCAGCCACACCAGGTATTGGTATTTTGTTTAAAAAAATATTCCGAATGAGCCAATCGTCATACATTCCAACATCCTAACTTTGGCCTTTGAGATACAATTTTCACAATTACAATTCACGGTGGTGTGTATTTATATTCTACCTGATCATCTTTTTACGAGAAACGATTTATTCAACATTCTTTCCCAAATTAAAACCCTTATTTTGTTAACGGGAGATGTCAATGGTTGGAGTGTTCTTTGGGGACCTGCCATCACCAATCCCCTAGAGGTGTCATACTGGAAAAATTTATATCGGACTCTAACCTTATGATTTTCAATCACAGCTCTCCTACTCATCTTTCCAAATATAACAGTTTAACACACCGAGTGAACATGCTGTTCAACTGAATTGTTCATAAAGAAATTTTAGATGATCTATTTAATGAAAATGATCACTTTCCTATAGTAACCACATATTATTGGTAAGGGATACTTTCAAACACCAGTAAACCGCAAATTAAAAAGAGATTTTGCTTGTTTCAGCAAACTCACTTTAGATTATTTATCAGTATATAATCCTTCAGATAATATAAATAAAGAAGATTCGCTTCTCCAGAAAGCAATTCGTACAGCAGCAAACAAGTCGATCCCCTAAACTAAAATTATAAACCCAAAACGAAAGGCGAAATGGTGGAATCACGAGTTGAACACCCTGAGAAGTCACAAAATTACTGCATGGAAGCTTTTCACCAAGCATCCAAGTCAAGGAAACTTAATACTGCTTAAAAAAAATCAATGCTAAATTTCGAAGGGATTTAAAAATCGGTAAAGAAAATTCTTTGAAAAATGTTACCTGTTCACTTAGCCCAAATTCATCCTCTAACAAGATTTGACACAAAATTCGGTGCCTAACTGGTAATTATATCCAGGCAAATATAAAAGTCATAGAAGCACCTGATGGCCATATATCAACTTCAAATAAGATTTCTTCCCATTTTGCTCTTTCCTGGTCCAATTTATCAAAGGACGAAAATTTCCATCCCAACGAATCGATGGACCAATTGAGAAATGAGTTCGGAGAGCAATTTATCTCTCATTTTGACCGGCTAGATCGTCCGATTTGACGCATTTAGTTTATTATCCATGCCGATAAACCAGCACCAATTGCAGTCTAGAAAGACAACATTACATATGTTATTAGCGAGATACCAGTTAATACATATGCTCCAAAAAGTGATTCAAAATTGGACTCTCCGTATGGAACACTTATAAACTCAAATAAGAATTGTATATACTTTTGCATTTTTCCTGTTTGTTTTTTGACAATTAAAAATGCTTTCCCCACAGTACTGTTATGAATGGCTTGGTAGAAACGGGATTTTCATATATAGAGGACCGAATAGTGGGAGCCAGAGCAAAACTTTTTGCAAAACTCACCTTTTCAGAAGGGTTTATCAATGATAAGGATATTATCTCGTGCGTGAAAGAGAAAACCTCGGAACACATCCAATCAATTATTTCGTATGCTTTAAATTCCGCAAGAGAAATAAAATAACCAATCGAACTCTTTGGCCAATATGTTCCCGGCGTTTTCACCATGGAATATGAAATCGACATTCTTCGTCATGAAATTATTTGAACATCTCAAGGCAGACATACCAATAGAAATATATCACTCATTTTTCATCGCTATTTCCACATATCTAAAATACAGAGGCTGGACTTTTGCTTTCACAGACGGATCCAAAACCAACTTCAGCACATCTTTTGCCGCCACACAAGAAAATATTGACCTGATCACCATAGGGATATTATCTAACATCACTTCAATCTTCACTGCTGAGGCTTTAGCAATTTTAAAAACACAAATTTGTTATATCAACGGATAGCCTAACAGTATTAACCGCCATAAAAAATCCCAACCACAATGCTGAAATCATTAATAAAATCAGAGACTTGAATATAAAGTCGCCAATTAGATAACACTTATGTGGCCCTCTAGTCATATAGCGATAAAAGGTAATGAATTTTCTGAAGCCAGTGCCAATCTTGCTCATCGTGCTCCAGTGTGTAAATCTGTGTTCAACACCAAATCCGACCTGCCACGAGTCATCAACAATAAACTTAAGTCAAATCTGCTTTTGGATTGGAGCAGACACAATCACTATTAGTCGATCAACAACATCAACAGATTACATCCGACCTATCCCGCCTCTTCCTCTAAATCATGAACTCGACCTTCATTGGATTAAGGTTAGGTCATACAAGAGTTACCTACCAACATCTGCTGAAGGGTGAAAACCCTTCTACGTGTCAAGACTGCAATTGCTACATCGACATAAAACATATTCTAGGGATAGGAGATTGCCCTTTTTGTACATATTGTGACAACCACTTAAATGTGAGCAGCGACATCTAGATTTACAGAGCAGAAGATTTCCATACTCGAAGACCAGAAGATTTCAATACTTGAATAACAAATTCTCGACCATTGATGACTGGAGAGTGGAATCGAATTTTCTATTGGATATTGTATAGGACGCTGGATGGCGAGGATTGTTCTCGAAGTATGTCATTCGAGTATAAATACTAGCATCCTCAAGGTATGCAAGTGAGTTCATCAGTTGAACTTGAAGTGTTAATTAGGAGAAGTGATTAAGTGGTTTAAGTAAAATGTAAGAAAAGTATAAGCGGTTGAGAAATTGGATTGTATTGAGAGAAACAATTAAATAGTGAATTGTAACTGTACTGAATAAAGCGATTTGTATTGAAAAGAATAAGTTCTATCATTTTACTGTGTCAGAAGTGGGATAGGACTTATTGTGTGTAAAAAAAAAGAAAACAGTGTTTTCTGACTATTTGAAAAAGCTAAAATGAGTCGAAAACTATTGCAGTTGACCCTAGTCCAACTCAAATCCGAGTTGAACAAGAGAAGCCTCAGCACCAGTGGAGGAAAAAGTGACCTGGTGCTCCGACTTCAGGAGACTTTGAACAAGAAGGGACATGATCTTGATGTATACTCTTTTGATGTTGAGGAGGATGAACAGACAAGTACCGGCAGTGTCATGGCTGCGATGATGCAACTCCTCTTGTTAAAAATGGATGAACAAAAGAAAAATCTAGACGAGCAGAAGAGCAGCATTGAACAAAAATTCCACGAACAAACCAAGAATCTGCACGGTCTTCAACAGAAAATGGATGAAGAAAAGAATAATCTGGAAGAACAAAATAACGTTCTACACCAAAAGTTCGAAGAAATAGATAACAAATTTGAAAGAATAGAGAAGAATGTTGACGAAAAATTCAAACAAATGGACAGCAAAGTTGAGCAACTGGCAAAAGAGCTCGACACAGTGCGAGAACAGAAACTCCGAGAATGTTCTTTAAGCGGTCCAAGAAGAAAAGAGTTGAATCCTCCCTCATTCGATGGCCAGACCTTATGGTCTACTTATAAGAAGCAGTTTGAAATGGCTGCCTGTGCAAACGACTGGGACCATGAGGAAAAGTGCTTTGCCCTAACAATGGCCTTGCACGGTCCTGCAGCAGAATTGTTGCAAACAATAGACATCGAAAACCATAAAGATTATCTGACTTTAGTACAGGCTATCGAGAAACGGTTTGGGGATAGCCACATACAGGAGGTTTACAAGGTCCAATTGCAAAGCCGAACGCAGCAACGAGGAGAAACACTGCAGCAGCTCCAAGCAGACGTGAGTAGACTGGCACATCTGTCATACCCCACCGCAGGCCAGGAAATTATCGACGAAATGGCAAAAGATGCATTTATCAGCAGTAAGGATGGCCGGGACAAGAACCCTTGCTGAAGCACTTGCCTTCGCTCTCTCGATGGAAGCGGCCAATCAGGCTTCCAGGGGAACACATTTCGTCAGCGAAGTAGCATCTATTGAGTGCTCCTGCGCAAGAATTAGTGCCGAGGAACGAGATACTCGACGGGATAGACGAACAATGCGCTGCTGGAATTGCAATAAAATAGCACACCTACAAAGGCAGTGTAAAGAAGCGGTGCGACGAAAAGACTGCCCTCACTGTGGTAACAAGCAAATAGAGGAAGAAACCGACAGAAACAGCTATCAACAGCTACCTTCCCGAAGCGATCAATCGGGAAATGCTTAAGCACCAATTTCGCTGGGCAGAAGTTGGTAGCAAGCGTCGACGGCCCTAGGACCATCATCCAAGTCTCGCTGGCAAAACGATGCAATGAAAGCCTTCTAGTAGAAGTAGTCAGTGGAAAAGGAAAATGGATGGCAACAATAGACACCGGTGCCACGACATCAATCATCAGGAGGGATCTGGTACAGAAATCCTGGTTGCATAGCACCAGCAGTTGCAGCTTGAGAACAGCTACCGGAGAAATGGCTAAGGTATATGGTGAAGTCCGTATAAAAATTCACCTGGCCGGAATAGTCTTCTCTCACGTTTTTCTGGTTCCTGACATATACAACGAGTGTATCATTGGTACAGATTTAATGAAAGAACATGGACTTTGGGGCACAAACCCTGAAATACGGAAACATGGAGATACCAATGATATACGGAAACGCCAATACTTCCGTCTTAAACGTCGTCATCTGCAGAAATCAGATTCTAGAGCCTTCGTCGGAAGAAATTGTTTGGGCAAAAGTGGAAGTTGGTCCTGGTAGCCATCGATTCTATTTAATGGAGCCAGAAAATCGGAGAGACTTAATGTGTACCTGTTGAGGCTATATCTACCACAATGGAAAATAATGGTGCAACACTGGTAGCAAGAGTTCAGAGCATAAAAATCAAGAACAAAATTCTCAGCCCCTGTAATTTGGACGAAGATGAGCGAATCCTGGCAGAAAAACTAATCGGTGAGTACGCTGATATATTTGCTACACAAGACGGAGAATATGGACTTACGCAGATGGTTCAACATCATATTGACATCGGAGACGCTCGACCAATCCGTCTTCCATTTGCAAAGCAAACAGATGTCGCCGAAATGGTGTCGAAGATGAAAACTGAAGGACTGATTGAAGAATCACAAAGTCCGTGGGCAGCATCTCCAGTGGTCCTCGTGAAGAAGAAAGATGGCAGCACGAGGTTTTGTGTAGACTACCGACGTCTCAACGATGTCACTAAAAAGGACACTTACCCACTTCCGAGAATCGATGACACTTTGGACATGACTCTTGACTTGAAGAGCGGTTACTGGCAGGTTGAGATAAATCGTACGTATCGTGAGAAAACTGCCTTTACTACTGGAAGCGGTCTTTGGCAGTTTGCAGTGATGGCGTTTGGACTGTGCAACGCTCCGGCCACCTTCGAGCGACTAATGGAACGAACATTGCAAGGACTCACCTGGAAAACCTGTCTAGTATATTTGGACGACGGTTTCGTCATAGGCAAGACGACGAGGAGCACCGGGAAAATCTAAAAGAAGTGTTTGAGAGGCTGCGAAGTGCTCATTTAAAGCTCAACCTAGAAAAGTGCGCCTTGTTCCGTCCGGAAGTAAAATATCTGGGTCACATTATATCAGCCGAAGGAGTAAGAACGGATCCTGACAAAATAGAAGCCGTGAAAAGTTGGCCTTCTCCAAAAGCTGAGAAGCTTCTTGGGACCCGCCACGTATTACAGAAGGTTTTGCTGGCATTTCAAAGAGCCTGCATCAACTTACGGAAAAAGGCCGTTCAGGAGAAAAAAAACATTTCAGGAACTGAAGCGACAGCTGTGCAATGCCCCCATCTTGGGTTACCCCACGCCCGGAAAAATGTTCATCGCGGAAGCAGACGCTAGCAATGTTGGGGTCGGAGCTGTGATCTCCCAAGTTCATGATAGACGAGAGAGTGGTCGCATATTACAGCAAAGTACTCTCCAGACCTGAAAGGAACTACTGTGTAACCCGGCGCGAGCTTCTGGCTACGAAGCATTTCTATAAGTACCTCTACGGACAAAAGTTCATTCTCCGAACATACCACGCAGCTCTGAAATAGCTACTCCAATTTAAGAACCCTGAAGGCCAAGCTGCAAGATGGATCGAGCAGTTGCAGAGCTACGACTTTGAAGTGCAACACCGTAAGGGAACACTGCACTCAAATGCGGATGATCTCTCTCGTCGACCGTGCGGAGTAAAATGCGAATACTGCAACCGTAAAGAAGCGAAAGAACAGGCAACTATCCAAATGATCAGGACTGAGCCATTAGAGGGTTGGAATATAGACGAAAACCGTTCCTCCCAACAGGCAGACAATAACATCGAACCAATATTGGCCTGGAAGGAGCACGAGGAAAGACCAAGCTGGCAGCAGATATCAGATCGGAGCCAAACTCTGGAGGCATACTCGGCACAGTGGGACTCGCTTTGTGTGCAAGATGGATTGCTGAAGAGAAAATGGGAAAGTGCAGATGGGACAACATCTCGTATGCAGCTAATAGTGCCACGGTCCAGAGTCAGCCAAGTACTCCATGAAATACATGACGGAATCTTAGGAGGCCATTTGGGAATAAACAAGACGTTGGAAAAGGTAAGGGGACGTTTCTATTGGCTAAGCGCTAAACAAGATGTCGAGAATTGGTGCAAAAAGTGCATACGATGTGCGGCTACCAAGGGTCCAAAAGTAAAGCCACATGGACAAATGCAACAATACAATGTAGGAGCACCTTTCGAACGAATAGCCGTCGCCATCGCTGCGCCGTTTCCCGAAACCTTTAATGGTAACCGATATACCCTCGTGGTCATGGGTAAATGGCCGGAAGTGTTTGCCATCCCAAATCAAGAGGCTAAGACCGTAGCCAAACAGATAGTCAACAACTGGGTGAGCAGATTTGGGTCCCAATGGAGCTACACTCTGATCAAGGGCGAAACTTTGAATCAAGTCTTCCGGGGAATATGCCAATATTTGGGAATAAGAACGACAAGGACAACGCAACTACACGCTCAATCTGATGAAAAGGTCGAGCGATCTAATCGGACCTTCAATGAGCATCTTTAGCAGCTAGTCTTCAGACCATTATTTCGCTTTATGAAGCTTATATTTCAAAAACTTTAAGCGGTTCCCATGGTGCAGCAGCAGAGTATTGGATGAAGTATGCAAATATGATCAATCTACGGAACAATTTCGTGAGGAGCATCCGAGGCGGAGACTTTGTACGTTTATTCTTTAAACGAAAAAGCTGCATACTTTTTTGCACTGAATCATCAAAATTATTCAAGATGGACTGTGAAAGTCGTAGATAACCTTAAAAATATTGGAGATACTCACCCCGATCTTTTAGAATATGTAAAAAATCCATATCTGCAAGGAAAAAATGGGCCAAAACGCACACTGAGAGAACCACAAAATATTTCGTTACTGGGAATCTCAAAAAAAGATGATGTAACACGGGACTTAAAATCAGGCCAAATAAAGCAGTTTAATGAAAATTGAAAAACTCTTACAATAGAAATTGCGAACTTCAGCAATCCGTTCACAGATACCGGAAATAAGAAAAATCTCATTAATATTTGTACCGGAAAATGTATTTCAAAAGAAACAGAAAATTTTTTGCTAACTTTGAGTAAAAGTGGGGCAAATAAGAGAGATAAGTTTATAAATGATTGCATAATGGATGAAAAAAGTTTCGAAAGTAGAATTTCAAGAATAAAAAAAAAAATAAATGTTGCGTTTGAAAATAAAACAAAGTCGATAAATAAGATTTCTCAGCTTAAAATGGAAAGGAATTTAACAGGACGTATCTTATACATTCCGAAAATCAGGTTGACATTAAAGACATTTTTAGATACCCTTTAACTGCTATACCTCAGGTAACGGGCCATTTGGGTGGATCAATGGTAAGAACTGATAAATCCATGTTCCAAAAACATTTGACAAATGGCAGCGTAATGAAATTGATGCCATTATAGCTGATGATTTCTTTCTTTTGCACACTCCAGGTGATTTGCCTGCAACTTTTGAAAAAATTGCAATGCATATTTTAAAAAAAATCTGTCGAATGAATGCAAAATGTATTCACATTGTTTTCGATCGTTTGATATCACCATCAATAAAAGACATTGAGCGAGATAGACGTAATTGCTCACAAAATAATGCTGAATATAGCGCTTTGAAGAGAAACCAGAAACGCCCTGTTAATTTTTTAAAAGCATTGAGAAATAGCTCGTTTAAAAGGAGATTTAATTCATTTCTAGTCTCCGAATGGCAACATATTGAATATTTTACCCTAATGTTTGAAAGTAAGAAAGAAATATATGTAACTGATGATACTAAATGCTTTCTTTTTAAGACTGACAAAGAGAAAGTTTTGAAAAAAGAATGCGAGGATTTATTCAGTATACAGGAAGAGGCAGATACTCGCATGCTACTACATGTGTCATTTTTATCCAGTAACAGTTCAGTTGTGATAAAATCTTCAGATAGAGACGTGCTCATAATAGCACTTTATCATCTTCCATATCTTAAAAACAATCCAAAAGTATGGATTGAAGTTGGAACAGTTACTAAGAACACATTTAGGTATATTAACATCAATGAATTGTATCAGGAACTGGGACCTACACTTTCTGCTGCTTTGATTGGATTTCACAGCTTTACGGGATGTGACTACAGTCCAGCGTTTTTTAACAAAGGAAAAATTAAGCCCTTCGATATTTTAAGAAAAAGACTAGATTTGCAGGAAACACTTGGCAAGCTTGGCAATGAATTTATCGTCCCTGAAGTGGACATATCGAAATTCGAAAAGTTCGTATGTGAAATTTACAAAACCAAAGCTCTCTCTGTGGATAACGCCAGATATGAATTTTCTACAAGACCTGTAAGCCAACATCAGATAAAAATTTTAAAAATATTAAAAGTAAGTACTTCTCCAGAAATTACCACCAAATAAGGCCAAACCTCTGCAACACATAAAAAGAAGCAACTACATATCCTGTGATTGGAAAAACGCCATAAAGAACGAAGCAATTCAGCTGAAAGTGGTTGGAAGCTCAGCCAGAATTTATTTCAAGTTAAATGGTTTGATGGCAAGGAGGCACAGGATACACTGCAGGAAATGCTGGTCAATAATGACGACGGCCTTGTTGAAAGTGAGGAAGATCTGCTTATTTGTACATTTGTGATTCTTCTGATGAAAGTGATAACTTATACTAACATACCTATAATTATAGTATGCACACACATATTTGAATACAAATTTTAGCACACATTCTAACTTTAAAAAACATGTATGTATATACATATGTATATGCAGCACTTAATTTCTTTTTTTAGGGTTGAAAACTCTTAGGCTGGTCTGTTGTTGGGAAAGCCGGTCCGAATCAATATTGACTTACAGATACGCATTTAGGTGTCGTTAGCCTTAATTTTGGTGTGTATTTTTTTGGTTATATGGTCGCGTTATTTTAAAAATGAGAATATAAAGATTGGTTGTACGTATTTCGAAAACCAATTTTTTTTTCAGAATCCTAAAAAGATCTGGGAGAGCGTAATCCACGTTCAAATGGCCTTGGACCCACCAATTTGTAATCAGGGGAGTTTTATTAATGTTATGGTATACTCCAATTTTGGTTATAACAATTATTTCAAAAATTGATATTATTAGAATTTCGAAACAGTCTGGCAGAGTGTATGACACGTTCAAATGGCCTTGGACCTTCACATCTTTTATGAGGGATTGCTTTCCTACCTTTAGTATCGATTAATACTTGGGTATGTCATATATTAAGAAAACTTTTTTTTTTAAATTTTAAAACGATCTGGCAACAGCGTTGCCACACTCGAAACGTCTTGGGCCAACATTTCTGCGATCAAATAAAAATACACTATACAATGAAATTAGCATCATTATATCATTATCTCAATTTTGGCAAAAAATGAGTTTTCAGCACACTATTACTCACTAAAGCCGCGACCATTTACTGCAAGACTTTTGTTTTTAACATAATGCTTACACCAGCTTTCAACTCATCTGGTTATTTTTTGGTTACCTCTCACACCTAAAAATTGCTGCGGGCTCTTAGACTATTAGAGACCTACACTGTTTATCATAACTTCCAACATCTCGTCAATTTTCAACGGCATATTTTAAATTTCTTAGCGATAGATATGAAACTCATTTCATGGCGTAGCCTTTACATATAACCTTATAGCGTTTACGTTTACTTTTTTTTGCTCTGGAGCTCATATTTTCAGAAACAAAATTTTGTTTCTAGTTTTTATTTCAGAACCAAAATTTCTCTTGGATTTTATGTCAAACTAGATTACTGTTTTCGTGCAATCGGCTGTGTTTGGCTAATTTATTATTCTGTGTTCAAATTGATTCGCCAGCAAATAAATCAACAAAAAAAAGTACGAAGAAGTGTTTAGTGTTCTATTGGAATCAAAATCTGAGTACAAAAAAAAAAAAACCTTCTGGCTGCCCAAACGAAAACGCCATTAAAATCGTTGATCCCAACCAATCCCTGCTTGGCGGTGCGTTGTATAGATATGTATATATCATACAAGTGATTGCTACCCAATGGGTTCAGATTGATCAATTCTTCTTTACGGCCAATTACACCAACTCTTTAAGATATGGAGTTTTCAGCTTTTGCTAAAAAGTAATCGTTTTCTGTTTCTCTTTTTAACTCTCTTTTGCGAAAACGATGAATATTATGGGTACGAAGTAGATTTTGGACAGATTTGGACAGCACAGATTTTAACCCGTACTCGAACAGACCTTACATGTACCATTGAAATCGTTAAATGCAATATTTAGAAAGATTTGCCAAGCAAACAAATAATTTGCTATCATCTTTAACATTTCCATCAACTCAGAAAAAATTTCTACAGAATTCTTACAAAGAATTTTTATCTATAAGTACGAAAAATGTAACCAATTAAATTTTTCATCGCAAACTTAAATTTTTTAAAAAAAACTTTCCCACCAAAATACTAAAGTTTACAAATTACATTTTGACAAGAACAAGATCGTATCAACCGTTCTTGCCAAATTTTTACTTCAGCACAAATATATACGCCTACATATATGCACATATATACCTCAGCCTCATCTTTACAAGATTTTATTGTTTGTTGATAGTAAGCAATAATTCGATATTTGTCACACATAATTCCGAAGGATAAATTACTTGTAAACGCACCTTTGCAGAGAACTCTACCTAACACTGACTGACTTCCATGATTTCAAGCATTTGAAAAGTTAACATAGATGGAAAACTTTCCAGATTTTGGCCATTCCCAAAACTGCTTTCCAATGATTGCCTTCACCGAGTTCCATTCCAGAGCCTTTGAATAAGTGTGAATTCTCAACAAAACATTGAGCTTCCGTTTCAGCAGGAAAAAGGCTTTTTTTTTATTGAACTCCGACTTTGATTCCAATGGAACACTGGAAACTTCTTCGGACTTTTATTTTTTTTAATATAGGGTTTCCCAATAAGGACTTGACAACTTTTTTTTTTAAGCAAAAAGCAAACCATTTGAGATATTTCAAAAAACTTTATTATCGGCTTGAAGTACAATCAAAACATTTATGAATGCAACTCGACTTCGTTCATATGGCCACCGCGGGCACGTTTGCAGCGGTCGATTCGTTGGACCAATTTTCAACGACTCGGCCACACATTTCGGCCGAAACGGCCGCTATTTCGCGTTCAATGTTGGCTTTGAACTCTTCCAACGTCGTCGGCGTGTTGGCATAAACCAATGACTTAACGTAGCCCCACACAAAATAGGCACCATACTTACTCTTCAATAAATCGATTGTAGTGCACCGACCAGTGCACCATCCTGTTGAAACCACATGTCGTCCAAGTCCTTATCTTCCAATTCGGGCCAAAAATAATCGGTGATCATGGCGCGATAACGCTGACCATTCACAGTAACGTGACGATGGTTATCGTCGACGAAAAAATAATACCCAATAACGCCGCCGGCATGCAAACCCCACCAAACAGTTATTTTTTGTGGATGAAGTGGTGATTCATGAAGCACATGTGGATTTTCACCCGACCAATAACGCATATTTTGCTTATTGACGAACCCATTGAGCCAAAAATGAGCACGTCACTTCTTCAGTGATTTTGCGATGAAATTCATCATCTTGGCGCATCTTCTTCAGAACCCAATCGGAGAACGTACGTCGTCAAATGGTCCATCGGCTTCAATTCTTGAGTCAGCTTGACCTTGTATGGGTGTAAACCAAGATCCTTACGCAAAATACGCCATAATGTGGTCTGAGCGATGCCCAATTCTTGAGAACGCCGTGGAATTGACTGATTTGGATCGTTTACTACGGACGCCTGAACGGCAGCGATATTTTCAACACTTCGACCAACCCGTTGTCTCACTGATACGGCAATATCACACAACGAATATGTAGACTCAACGCTTTTAAAGTTGCAGAATGCACAGAAATAGAAATCTAGTTTGACACACAATACCTTTGACATTTATACATACAGTAGTGACCGCTTAAAGCGAACCCGGTTAAAGCGAACTTTCGGTTATAATGAACCATTTCACCCAGTCCCTATCAATATCCCATAAGAACTATGGATTATATTTTCGCATATAGCGAAACCACTTAAAGCGAACTTTCACATATAACGAACCCGTTTTGAGCGTTAAATGAAGAACATGTCCGGTTATAACGAACCAATACTGTCTCACTTTACATAATCATTTAGATTTCCCCAATTATTCGGGGCTTCCCCGAGAACTGTATACCTATACTTATATACATACCAACATTCTTAAACAACAAAATGTTGTCCTTGAAAATAATTTGTTCAGTTACATTATGTTTACATCAAAGGATAAATTTCAAATGTAGCACAAATTAGTTGAGTTCTAAAGTGCATAGGGGAAAGATACTACGCATTTGAAAATCAATGAAATAAAATGGGAGATACGTATCAAATAAAAAGAGAAAATGTTTCTCATTAAAAGACAAACACGATAAACAAAAGTTGATGTTTTTTTAGCATATAACATATAACGAACTTCGGTTATACCAAACTAATTTGGTCGGTTCCTTTGAGTTCGTTACAAGCGGACACTATTGTATTTATATGGGTTAGTAGATTTTGACACAAAATCCAGTAGATGAATTCCGTTTCTGAAATGAAAACAAGAAACAAAATTTTGTTTCTGAAAAAATATAATGTCACTTTTATCATCAGGAACACAAAAAACAGCCTTTTGCCTGCCCAAATGAAAACGCCATTAATTCCCCTCGCATTTTGCACAAGTACGTCATCCATATTACTTTACTTGTAAATTGCTCTTACTCTAGAAAATTCTAGCAGTTTCCAAGCTTGGACAAGTGTTGGTAATTCACTTAAAGTATTTTGTTAGGAGTTTGAGGGACTGCAAAAGGATAGGTAGAATTTACCACTAAGTTCGTTCACTATGACAAAAACCCAGCCTCGTAGATGAACTGACTTAGATGGCAATCTCTACTAATAATTTTGCAAACCTTTAACCATTGCACAGATGCTGTAAGTGAATTACCAACCCATTGCACATGGCTATAACCTGTCAGAATTTGCTACAATGAGAGCAATTTTCAGGTAAAGTTACTAGAAGGAGAACGCTTTGCACGTATAAAATTCACTATCTCTGTGTGTTATATAGATTACGTTTTTTGAGTAAAATGGGCGTGTTTAGTGTAAAATGGGAGAGATATTGCCATCCACACGTATTCACAGCAGAGTCTCCCGGTTAGAGGCGATTTGTAAAGTCAGGG
>OX422140.1:244244917-244268092 GCA_949129095.1 Volucella bombylans
TTTCGCTCCATGGGTGGCATCCAACATTTAATGGGGGCACTAATTTATTATGTTATTGTATTAGAGGCAACCATTCATCTTATGAGAATTAAGTTGCTTGAAAAAAAGAATGTCTTTCGGACGAGGCTGGGATTCGAACACCGAACCTTCCGATTTGGAAGCCAACACACTACCACTTGAGCCACGGCCACCGTACCTGATCCGTTATTTAACACCATGAGGTTGGAGTTAAGCAGAAAATCCTCCAAAATAGCTTCCCTGGAATTTGTAGATGTGGATCCCCAAAGAACGCTCCAGGAGTTAATGTCACCCACAAGTAAAACGAGGGTGGGGATTTGATTGAGGATATTTTCAAGGTCGTATTGTAAAAAATATTGATTAGGTAGGATATAAAGAGAGACTACTGTAAATTTGAGATATAAATTTATTTGGACTAAATAAATTTATTAAAATATTAGAATTAATATTGAGCAAGTTATGAGGAATATTACTTTTTATTAAGAGACCAATACCTTGCAAACCAATACAACGGCAAAGTATTGCGATCGAAATTTTGAAAATAATCTTTATATGGATTGGGTTCAAGGGGAGTAGAAACAAACGCACAATGTGTCTCTTGAAGAGATATTACACAAGGCGAAAGTTATTTTATTAAAATATTAAGCTCATCATAATTGTTAATATAAACTTTTATATTCCACTGGGAGCTTTTGCTTTTGCGATGAAATTGATTTAGTTCAATTGTTGTGTGAATTATTTCTATGATTTCGAACAGTGGAGTCAGTGTCTGTGACGTGTGTACTGTTGAAATTATATGTCGTCATCGTCTGATATTGGTGTAATAGAAACCGTTTAAGTTTTCGAAGAAGTGCCTGTTTGGTGGGATGATAAGTCTTGGTTAAATTTTGGTTGTGGTAGAGAAACTCTTTGGGTTTTTTTTTGTGAAGGTGGTGAGGGGTGAGAGATTGAGAGTTGTTAGTTGGATGCATTGAGTTTAGTGTCTGTGTGTTTTGATTAATGTCGTTTTGCTGTTGTTGAAAGATTACTTTATTTGTTTAGTGTGGGACTATTGTTGTGCGATAAGATGTAGTTATTAGCGGGATAGGAGTTTTGAGAGGGGCGAGTTGTGTGTTTAATTGTTTGTGGTTAGGTTCGGCTGGGGTATTACTTTGAGTGAGAATTCTGTTTTAATAATTTCAGCCATGGAGGGTTTATGTCGCAGAAAATTGGGCATGCTGGGTCAGAAGATGTGTGTGTATAGTCTCTGCGGTTAATACAATGAATTCGTGAGCATTCGTCGTGCGGAAGAGGTAAACAGCAATTTTTGCAAGTTGGTGAATTATTACACCTGTTTTTGGGCGGCCCAATTTTTGGCAAGAGACGCATCTCATCGGATTTGGGATATATTCGTCTACCTTGCAATTTACCCATCCTATTTTTATGTCATTGGGACCTTTAATGAGATCAAAGGTAACAATTGCAGCACTTGGCACTATTTTGGATTTTTTTATGTCGATTATTATTCTTGTTTTTTTTAAATTCATTCAGCAGCTCATCTTCTGATATGTCAATTATGTGTCTGGAAAAGATTCTGCCTTGAATTGAGTTGAGTCCAAAGTGCGAAACTATTTTTACTGGAATAGAATCGAATATTTGGCCTTGATGAATTTTTCAGCCGTAAAAAGATTAAAAACTTTTACGAGAAGGTCGCCAAATGCGATGGTTTAACCTCCAAAACGTCTTTGGAAATAAAGGGTTTTTCAATAGGGACTTGACAACTTTGAATTTAATTTGTGAACGCACTCTTTCACTAATCATCAAACTGACACTGTCAATTTATTCAGCAAACTCAACATTTTCATCGTGGTAAAGTACACGAACGAGCAACGTCAGCAATTATAAAAATTTTCTGCCGAAATTCGGAGTCAGTGACTGCAACTTTAAGAGCGTTAACTCCAATTTTCGGTCGTAATTCTCGCCCTAGTAGACAGGCAATAACAAGTTTAGTGGAAAAATTTTGAGTTTGCATATTCGTTGTGTGATGTTGCCGTGTCAATGATCATGCGCCAAGATGATGAATTTCATCGCAAAATCATCTTCAGTGACGAAGCTCATTTTGGCTCAATGGGTTCGTCAATAAGCAAAATATGCGTTATTGATCAGGTAATCCACATGTGCTTCATAAATTATCACTTCATCCACAAAAAATAACTGTTTGGTTCGATTTGCATGTCGGCGGCATTATTGGGCCATATTTTTTCGTCGACGATAACGATCGTCACGTTACTGTGAGTGGTCAGCGTTATCGCGCCATAATCACCGATTATTTTTGGCCCGAATTGGAAGATGTGGACTTGGACGACATGTGGTTTCAACAGGATGATGCCACAAGCCGCACAGCACACGCTATAATCGATTTATTGAAGAGTAAGTATGGTGAGCGTGTTATCTCAAGAAATGGGCCAGTCGATTGGCTACCTCGTTCGTGCGATTTAATGCCGCTTGACTATTTTCTGTGGGGCTATGTTAAGTCATTGGTTTATGCCAACACGCTGACGACGTTGGAAGAGCTCAGAGCCAACATTGAACGCGAAATAGCGGCCGTTTTGGCCGAAATGTGTGGCCGAGTCGTTGAAAATTGGGTCCAACAAATCGAACGCTACAAACGTGCCCGCGGTGGCCAAATGAACGAAGTCGAGTTCCATTCATAAATGTTTTGATTGTACTTCAAGTCGATAATAAAGTTTTTGAAATAAAGGGTCCGTCATCTAACGTTTTTTTTTCAACTAGTGCTTATTTCGTGAATGGTAAGACCTAGCTCATGTCTGATTTGACAGATAATTAGTTTTATCATTCCGGTTAATAATGAAAAATAACTTGATTCAAATGGCTGCCTCGGCTGGCCATGCAGTAGCCTACACGATCGGTCCAATTTTTAAGCATATTATCGATTGTGTGCAGCTGTATTTCACCAATGGCTTAACGAATATTGTCCTTTAAAGCCTCAATTGTTTCTGGCTTGTCGGCATAACACTTATCTTTTACGGCACCCCACAAATAATAATCCAACGGTGTCAAATCGCAGCTCCGAGGTGGCCAAACGACATAATGCGATCTTCAAAAACAGGGCGCAAAACATCGAGTGTAGTTTCGGCTGTGTGGCACGTAGCGGCGTCCTGTTGAAACCGAATGTTGCCACAAAAATTGAAGAGGAGGATATTGGCAACATTCGGTTTCAACAGGACGCCGCTACGTGCCACACAGCCGAAACTACACTCGATGTTTTGCGCCCTGTTTTTGAAGATCGCATTATGTCGTTTGGCCACCTCGGAGCTGCGATTTGACACCGTTGGACTATTATTTGTGGGGTGCCGTAAAAGATAAGTGTTATGCCGACAAGCCAGAAACAATTGAGGCTTTAAAGGACAATATTCGTTAAGCCATTGGTGAAATACAGCTGCACACAATCGATAATATGCTTAAAAATTGGACCGATCGTGTAGGCTACTGCATGGCCAGCCGAGGCAGCCATTTGAATCAAGTTATTTTTCATTATTAACCGGAAGGATAAAACTAATTATCTGTCAAATCAGACATGAGCTAGGTCTTACCATTCACGAAATAAGCACTAGTTGAAAAAAAAACGTTAGATGACGGACCCTTTATTTCAAAAACTTTATTATCGACTTGAAGTACAATCAAAACATTTATGAATGGAACTCGACTTCGTTCATTTGGCCACCGCGGGCACGTTTGTAGCGTTCGATTTGTTGGACCCAATTTTCAACGACTCGGCCACACATTTCGGCCAAAACGGCCGCTATTTCGCGTTCAATGTTGGCTCTGAGCTCTTCCAACGTCGTCAGCGTGTTGGCATAAACCAATGACTTAACATAGCCCCACAGAAAATAGTCAAGCGGCATTAAATCGCACGAACGAGGTAGCCAATCGACTGGCCCATTTCTTGAGATAACACGCTCACCATACTTACTCTTCAATAAATCGATTATAGCGTGTGCTGTGCGGCTTGTGGCATCATCCTGTTGAAACCACATGTCGTCCAAGTCCACATCTTCCAATTCGGGCCAAAAATAATCGGTGATTATGGCGCGATAACGCTGACCACTCACAGTAACGTGACGATCGTTATCGTCGACGAAAAAATATGGCCCAATAATGCCGCCGACATGCAAATCGAACCAAACAGTTATTTTTTGTGGATGAAGTGATAATTTATGAAGCACATGTGGATTACCTGATCAATAACGCATATTTTGCTTATTGACGAACCCATTGAGCCAAAAATGAGCTTCGTCACTGAAGATGATTTTGCGATGAAATTCATCATCTTGGCGCATGATCATTGACACGGCAACATCACACAACGAATATGCAAACTCAAAATTTTTCCACTAAACTTGTTATTGCCTGTCTACTAGGGCGAGAATTACGACCGAAAATTGGAGTTAACGCTCTTAAAGTTGCAGTCACTGACTCCGAATTTCGGCAGAAAATTTTTATAATTGCTGACGTTGCTCGTTCGTGTACTTTACCACGATGAAAATGTTGAGTTTGCTGAATAAATTGACAGTGTCAGTTTGATGATTAGTGAAAGAGTGCGTTCACAAATTAAATTCAAAGTTGTCAAGTCCCTATTGAAAAACCCTTTATTTCCAAAGACGTTTTGGAGGTTAAACCATCGCATTTGGCGACCTTCTCGTAAAAGTTTTTAATCTTTTTACGGCTGAAAAATTCATCAAGGCCAAATATTCGATTCTATTCCAGTAAAAATAGTTTCGCACTTTGGACTCAACTCAATTCAAGGCAGAATCTTTTCCAGACACATAATTGACATATCAGAAGATGAGCTGCTGAATGAATTTAAAAAAAACAAGAATAATAATCGACATAAAAAAATCCAAAATAGTGCCAAGTGCTGCAATTGTTACCTTTGATCTCATTAAAGGTCCCAATGACATAAAAATAGGATGGGTAAATTGCAAGGTAGACGAATATATCCCAAATCCGATGAGATGCGTCTCTTGCCAAAAATTGGGCCGCCCAAAAACAGGTGTAATAATTCACCAACTTGCAAAAATTGCTGTTTACCTCTTCCGCACGACGAATGCTCACGAATTCATTGTATTAACCGCAGAGACTATACACACACATCTTCTGACCCAGCATGCCCAATTTTCTGCGACATAAACCCTCCATGGCTGAAATTATTAAAAACAGAATTCTCACTCAAAGTAATACCCCAGCCGAACCTAACCACAAACAATTAAACACACAACTCGCCCCTCTCAAAACTCCTATCCCGCTAATAACTACATCTTATCGCACAACAATAGTCCCACACTAAACAAATAAAGTAATCTTTCAACAACAGCAAAACGACATTAATCAAAACACACAGACACTAAACTCAATGCATCCAACTAACAACTCTCAATCTCTCACCCCTCACCACCTTCACAAAAAAAAACCCAAAGAGTTTCTCTACCACAACCAAAATTTAACCAAGACTTATCATCCCACCAAACAGGCACTTCTTCGAAAACTTAAACGGTTTCTATTACACCAATATCAGACGATGCCGACATATAATTTCAACAGTACACACGTCACAGACACTGACTCCACTGTTCGAAATCATAGAAATAATTCACACAACAATTGAACTAAATCAATTTCATCGCAAAAGCAAAAGCTCCCCAGTGGAATATAAAAGTTTATATTAACAATTATGATGAGCTTAATATTTTAATAAAATAACTTTCGCCTTGTGTAATATCTCTTCAAGAGACACATTGTGCGTTTGTTTCTACTCCCCTTGAACCCAATCCATATAAAGATTATTTTCAAAATTTCGATCGCAATACTTTGCCGTTGTATTGGTTTGCAAGGTATTGGTCTCTTAATAAAAAGTAATATTCCTCATAACTTGCTCAATATTAATTCTAATATTTTAATAAATTTATTTAGTCCAAATAAATTTATATCTCAAATTTACAGTAGTCTCTCTTTATATCCTACCTAATCAATATTTTTTACAATACGACCTTGAAAATATCCTCAATCAAATCCCCACCCTCGTTTTACTTGTGGGTGACATTAACTCCTGGAGCGTTCTTTGGGGATCCACATCTACAAATTCCAGGGAAGCTATTTTGGAGGATTTTCTGCTTAACTCCAACCTCATGGTGTTAAATAACGGATCAGGTACGGTGGCCGTGGCTCAAGTGGTAGTGTGTTGGCTTCCAAATCGGAAGGTTCGGTGTTCGAATCCCAGCCTCGTCCGAAAGACATTCTTTTTTTCAAGCAACTTAATTCTCATAAGATGAATGGTTGCCTCTAATACAATAACATAATAAATTAGTGCCCCCATTAAATGTTGGATGCCACCCATGGAGCGAAATAACCACTGAGCCCAAAAATCTTTCTTTCTCTCTCTGTCCCATTTTCCTAAAAATTTAACACGTGCTCAGTCATTTTATGTGTATTAATACCCACTTGAGTGTTAAGTTCTTTTAAAAAAATTAAAAAATTCACCACACACAAAACCTTTACACACATTGATATCACCTGTTGTTCACCAGAACTTCATCCGCGAATTTCTTGGAGAATCCTTGAGGATCTTCACAACAGTGACCACTTTCCAATTGTTATTAACGTTGCAATAGGCCACGCTAAGTCAACCGCGCAACAAATCCCCAAATTTAAAACTGATGAGGCCAACTGGGACAAGTTTAAAATTTATATTTCTGATTTTCTTTTAAAACATACACCGTCGTCCAATATAAACAAAGAAGTCGCAGTGATCCTAAAAGCCATACGGTCCACCTCCAATATCTCTATACCCCGAACCCCTCCATCCCGCACCAAACATTATGTCCAGTGGTGGAACCCCACATTAAGAACTTTAAATTCCGAGAAAATGAGAACTTGAAGACTTTTTAAGAGACACCCCACCAATACCAAGCTAATAGCCTATAAAAAATTCAATGCTTTATTCCGGAGAGAAATGAAAATTAGCAAAACCAAAAGCTTACAAGAGTTCACTTCCTTCATCGATCCAAACTCCACTCCGTCCAAAATTTGGCATAAAATCCGCTGCCTAACTAACTCCGTTCCACGTTCCATTAACTGGCCCTTCTTCGTGCCAGTAGAGATTAGCAATTTCTTTGCCCATACTTGGTCAAATCAGTCAAAAGACGAACACTTTTCGAACAGCTTCAATACCATGAAAAACAATTGCCTTCATGATACTCCCCCCTCAGTTACCCCAATTTCATCAGAAAGGCACATTGAAGTTGCGATAACGAATCTGGAACTGGGCAGCTGCCTCTCCAAATTAAGGGTGGCCGTGGTGTAGTGGTAGTAGCAGACGCTTCTCACTCGGAGGGTCCAGGTTCGAATCCTGCCCATGGCAAAATCAGTTTTTCATTGTATATTTGAAACTCAGACAAAAAAATTCTGCGTGTGAAGGCATAACACTGACATGTAGATTTGGCTGTTATAAGAGTTTCAAGCAATGAAAAAAATACTGGGAATTATACTCGAATCACTCTGAGTGAAGCAAAACTCTCCGTCCTATTCGGACTCCCACCCCTGGAGAGCTAACATAGAAACCAAACACACCTGAGTTTCAAGCCACTACACAAACAATTTTCCTTTCTCCTCCTTCTGTCTTTCCGCCCGCGCCCTGGCAACAGTAAAAGGGTATCCAACCCCTTAGGCGCGCGTAAATTATAAAAAAAAAAAAAAAAAAAAAAAAATGCAAAACGCCAAGCAGGGGCCGGATATCTTACCCTATGCTAAAAAACCTACCACCGTCAACGAAATCAAGGCTTTGTCGCTTATACAATAAGACTCTTGAAACTGGCATAATTTCACAAAGCTGTAAGTCAGCTACTATTATCCCCCTGCCCAAGCCTAACAAGCCTATTAATACAGTTTGTGGCTACCGACCAATTTCGCTAATTTCCTGTTTGTCTAAAGTTTTAGAAAAAAATAGTTGCTAAACGCCTTCTCTGGTTTATCGATTCTAACAAACTTATTAGGGAGAATCAAGTGGCCTTCAAACCCAATCGAGATTGTGCCGATGCCTTATTACACGTGGATTTTTATATCTCGAATGCCCTATCGTCTCGAAATCACGTTACTCTGTTATCACTAGATTTCGAAAAGGCCTTCGACAAAATCGGTATTCATCTAATTATTAACAAATTAAAAGCATGGAGCATCGGCCCAAAAATGTTCGGTTATGTAAAATTTTTCTTATGAACAGAAAATTTTCGGTTAAGGTTAACAACCATTTCTCCTCAACTCTTCCACTTCACAATGGTATTCCTCAAGGATCCCCTTTGTCGGTGGTTCTTTTCATTATAGCTTATGACGAAATAAGCACAATAGTGGGAAAATACAAACATCTGGATCATTGCAGCTACGCAGATGATTTTTTCATCATGTGTAAGCTCAATGATCTAGAAAGAACCAAATCTATCCTATCTGAATTACTAACAGAAATACTAAATTGGACCTCCGCCTCTGGTGCCAAGCTTTCATTAGATAAATGTAAGACACTGCATTTTTGTCGTAAAGTAGCTTGCCCACAACTAATTTTAAGTTTGAATAATGTTAACGTGCAAAATGTAGATAATTTCAGAAACTTAGGGGTGATATTTAATAATAGATACAACTGGAAACCACGTTGTATAGACCTTAAGAAGAGCCTAGCTGGGGGAGCCAACATAGTTAACTATTTAGCTTGTAAAAGATTGAACGTACACAAAAATTCTCTTTGTAATATTACCAGAGCTTTAGTTTTAAGTAAAATTGATTATGGACTGTTCATATAAGGTAAATGTCTCAAAACAACGCTTAACCTCCTAAAATCGACTTATCATCAAGCAGCCAGAAGGAGTATCAACGCATATCGAACATCCAGAATACAAAATAAATATAATGGCAGAAGCAGGACTTCCTACTTTAGAAGAAAGATAAGCAGAATGTTTTACCAAACTTCTTGAGAAATTCTCCTTCTCATACAATTCCATTATTGACAAGGACATTACCGCCGTTATCAGATCAAAAACAACCAAGCGTCTCCCATCAACCATAGCTCGAACAATATATAGCGCAAGAGAATTTGATCTTCCCTTCAAACAAATGAAACATTACTCCCCATCTTACCCACCCTGGTGCATAAAACAATCCTCGGTCCTACTGACTCTGACTGAGCATAAAAAAGGCAATACTGGCAGCGGTATTTACAAGGCACATTTTCTCGAAGCAATTAGTGAACTCAAACCTAAAGGATGGAAGATTATCTTCACAGACGGATCTAAACCAATACACACCACATCCTTTGCCGTCCCCTCACAAAGCGGATCTCTATTAAAAGCCGGAATTTTACCAGAAAACGCAACAATTTTCACTGCAGAGGCAATTGCTTTACTCGAAGCAGTAAAAATAATGACAAAACTAAGGGGGAAAGTAATAATATGCACTGACAGCCTATCATTAAACCCCAACCAGAACACTGGACTTATAAACAATATCCTCACAAAATACCCTAACAAAGATGATCTGATGATCATCTTTGATACTTTGTCAGTATCAAAGATAATACTTAAAAAGATGATCTGTAAAATCAGATCATCCAAAAATTAAGATGCACCGACTTTTAAATTGGCGAAGTCACCAAACCACTACGCTAAAATCAACACGTTCCATTCCCAATTACCCGACATCCACCTCTAAAGCAATAAACTCCAACTTCGTCCGTCTTCGCCTAGGCCACACTATTCCAACGCATCAACACATCCTAAAGAAGAACAGCCCACCACAGTGTCCAGTCTGCAATAACATAATCGGACAAATTCCATGCCAAATCTCCAGATCTTTTAATTTGATCAATTTAAAAGCATTGAGCAACATCGAACTTACTCGGAAAATATATATTTACGAGTACATATTTGCTCCCTTTTCTTTCAAGTTATGTAAAAGAGAGTTTTTAAAACTATACGCAAAATATTTGTATATAAAGATCGAAAATCTTCAATTCCGAGACTCGTGGACAACGCAGTAAGGGACGGCTGAATATATGGTAGTGCGAATAAGTGGAATAGGATCTCAACCAACTTGGAGTGCAGCACCGCTGGAAACAGCTGGCGAAATATTGCGCCAGGTGGAAAGGCTTGTTGGTTGAGGTCCTGGTCCACCCCGGACTGTAGCGCCACCTAAGTAAGTAAGTATATTGGATATATTTTTCCGACAGCCATGAATGAACCATATTTTAACTAGCAAAATCAATACTATATAGAGTATGATTTTATTCCTTGGAGTAGGGACTTTAGATCCATTTTTTTTAAACCAGACTAAAGTAGCACCGGTTGCCTAGGCTTATTCTGGTGACAAGGTGTCATTTGTGGAGTTTGCATTAACCCAGAGGAAGAGGAACTCCTCTAAAGTAATGAGTGTTTACAGTGACAAATTGTACGATTTGGTAGACGAAGACAAAATGTACTTTACAATGCCGGCAGATTTTGACCACCCTGAAGTGTCTATATCAATGACGTGTCCCAACAACTGGGCAGATCTTTATTGTGCTTATACCTGTCTGCGGTGGTAATCCGGTGGAGGTTTGGAAAAATTCTGGGGTTTTGTTTCCAAGCTGTAAGGCACAACGCAAATTTTCTAGTGTGATGCGACACAACGGGATAAATTTTCTTGGTACCCCGAATTAGGCCATCGCGTTATAAAGCCTAGTACAATGGATGCTGTCATAAGCATAGGTGACGTATTGACTTGGAACTGGCTAGTTCATTCCCAGATTTTCCTGGTCGGAAGTCACACTGCTTTCGGTAAATTTTTGTGGACCGCAGAGGTTTTACACGTTCACACAGTATACTGAATAGAATCATATAGCGGCCCATAGGCAAAAATATCCCTCAGCAGCGGGCGTTATCCAACGTCATCCTCCACAAACAGACAAGTTTGGCAGGGATGTCAAAACTAAACATCGCTCTATATAGCTCGTCTCTATAAATGCTGTCATAGGCAGCCTTAAAATCGATAGACAGGTGGTGGGTGTCGATCTGGACTTCTTAGGTTAGGATAGGTAACATTCAGGTTGTTTCCGATGTGTTCAATCAAATCAATTCCAAAAGAAAAATGTTTCTATCAGTGGTTTTGTCAAATGAGTCCGCACTTGACCGCGTGCTACTTTTTTTTATTCCCCAAACTCAAAACGTACCTTAAGAGTAAGGGTTCGGCACTGTAGAAAATATAAAAAAAGCTACGACCAAGGCTTTGAAGGCGATGTCAGAAATTGCATTTTAGCATTGCTGCGAAGAGTGGCAGGATAGTTGGATCGCTGTGTACGCTCTCAAGGGACTTACTTTGAAGGCGACAATTCATTGTATGTTTGATACATTTGTTTTAAAAAAATAATTCTCATTACTTTTGGGACATATCACGTATATATTCCAGTATATGTACATAGTATTATCTATATATATACCTGTATAATAATTGATCACTGCTCTTGGCCTACTTAAGTAAAAACGGCTTAAGTACATAAGCTTACTATATAAACTACAATTAGTGGGTCCTTGATCACAGCAAATAGCCCCTGCATTTAATTTCAGCTCTTCGCATATATTAATGCAGTTATATACCTCAACTTAAAGTTCTTTGGTGGGTACAATGCTCGGACAAACGACGTGATATAAAACTTGCTTAAAATTTCTACATACTATATTCTCCGAATCATAAAGTCGCATGCAGACTTAGCGTATGAATTATATCTTTGATTTCTTCCGTAATCAACAAAACGTTCAATTTCATGTTTAAATTTTTTGTAGGTTAGATCCGTTTGATGGCTCATCTCGTCAAATATAACTACAACTTCTTTTTCTTTTGGTGGTAATTTCGAGGTTTTTTCCTTAATTCTCTGCATAACATTTCTATTTAAGCTAGGTGACATACATTTAATTTTAATCCACTTGTGCAATGAAGATGGATGCGGCAAGTGGATCTCAAGTTGATCCCGCAAAAAGTTGTATCCGGCAGCTGAATGAAAAAAGATGCACTGCGAAATCCATTTCTCCTCTTCGGTGTATTCATCTTTACCTTGAGATAAGATGAGCGTCGAAAATGTCATAGCATTTTGAGGAATACCAAGCAATGAATCGATTTTCTTTTGAATGTTTTACTTTTCACGCGCTTGTAGATTAATAACACGAATAATATTTTGTTTGTCAAACTTCAATTACAAAATGTAACGAAATAGTCCACTTTTCGCGCCTTTAATTGTTCTTTCTTACATACATACCCATACGCTCAAACAAAATACCAATTCATGAAAAATTATATAATTTCCTGTTGCAGTCCAATGAAATCAAACAGCCAAGCCCTCCCGCAAACCCCTTGTACATGTTTTTCGTATTTCTTGTGCAACTGCCCAACTTGTTGTGAGAGAAGAAAAACTCTTTCAGTAAACAAAGCGAGAAAGAGAGAAAATAAAAAAGCTTTATATTACTCCGAACGCTCATTTCGGCTGGACGCTTGTCGGCTAGCCGAACAAAAGTGAACCATTTGTTTCTACAGGGATGAGACATCTTTATAGATTTATTATCTGTGTATAAATGTGCCTGTTTACATTGGCGACGGGATGAAAGTCCTCACCATGAACGTCGTGTTCACACTTTCATGGTGTTGAAAGACTTTCACAAGTGGAAAACTTGAATCGGAGCATTTTTAATTTTTAAATTTGAGCAGTTGGCCTGAAACATACCTTTTTTCCTATTCTTCACACTTCCTTTTTCATCAACGATTAAAATTAAAATATTAAAATATGTCAGAAATGGAACGATATGGAAAAAAACGACGTGCTTCACCCGAAAATCTACTTTAGAAATGGATTTTTGGTGGAAGTAACCCTTCCTTTTCCAATTTCAATAAAAAGCGCTCTCTCTCTTTCGGACAATGTTCCTACCAGCGCCAATGTGAACAGGCACAATGAATAACATTAAAAATAATTGTGGCAAAAATTATGATTGCAGAGCTGTCGGTTTACAATGTGAACATAATCAATTATCAAAAATAAATTTAATTATTTCAAACGGAATTGATAAAATGATGCAAAATGAATATGTTATTATGGTATTAGTTGTTATTATTATAATAATGTTTTTTTATAAATTGATAAAAGAGTTTATGATTAGACTTCAACTATTTTAAAAATGTAAAATAAGTTTTTAGTTAATATTTTAAAATTGTAAAATAAATTTTTAGTTAATATTTTTAAAATTGTAAAATAAATTTTTAGTTAATATTTTTAAACATAATAAATGAAAGAAGAAAAGGGTATAGAGTCTTATGATTTTTATAAACATTTACCATCTAATTCTACTCTTTTAAGTGAATATGGAAGACCAATAGAAATAAATATTAATAATAAAGATATTAAAACTTTGCCTTCTAAAAGTTTACTTAATAAAGGTGGTAAAATTTTAGATAATCTTAATCCAGATAAAATAATTTTTTTTAATAATGGAATATTAAATTTGTTTAGTAAAATTACATCCTTTGTTAATTCAGTTGAAATTGATAAAATATAAAATCCTGGATTAACAACTACAATTAAAGGATTAACATAATTTTCTAATGATCTTGCATTAAATAATGCCGGGTGGCAAATTATGAATAAAAGTAGTGTTTGTAATAAAAAAAAGGGTATTTTTCTGTTAGTATTCCGTTGTCCATATTAATGGGATATTTTGATAATTACAAAAACTTCATTTTCAGGATTAATAAGAAATTAGAAATAATAAGATCAAATAAAATGGACAGAAAAGTTTACATCAAATACAATTGTTCATTGTTTAGTTATTAGTGATGATAATTATTCATATAATCAATTGAATAATCATGTAATACATACAGGATTTAAATTTAAATTTATAGATTTAAAATAAAGTTAAAATAATTATAATAAATGAGTAATAATTTTTTCCAAGGGGAATCGTTTACATGTTTCCGATTGTAAAAATATATTAACTATTAAAAATGTTGATATTTACAAACCAATAAGAAGATTAAATGAATTATTTCCAAACATTTTAAGAGCAATTACTTGTGGAAAGACAAACGTACTTTTAAATATTTTATCCAAAATTTATTATACTGATATTATAATTTGTTCAAAAACATGTTACCAAGAAAAATATGAATTTTTAAAAGATATGATTAACCAATTTAATAAATTATGTATTAACATTGATTTTAAATAAAAGATATTAAATGTTTGTCAATTGAATTTCTACCAACTCCAGAAAATGTTACGAGGGGCGTTCAATATATTCTCGGTATCGATATATTTCCTCCCGCAAATTGGAAGCGTATGATGTGGCGTTGATGGTTTCACCTTTTTTTTTGTACTCAATGAGCAAGATTCCCTTTGAGTCCCAAAAAACTGTGGCCATGAGCTTCCCGGCAGACGGAGTGACTTTGAACTTCTTCGGGGGGTCTGTTCCTTTTTTACGCCACTGCATGGACTCTTGTTTGCTTTCAGGGTCATAGTGGTGGACCCATGTTTCGTCCCCAGTAACAATTCGATCCATAACACCATCCGCGTTCTCACTACACATCTGTGTAGTGAGCATTCGTGGCACCCACCTTGCACTGACCTTTGAAAGGTTAAGATGGTCATGAAGAATGGTGTGAATGGTACCAATTGAAAGCTTGGTGATCTCTGCCATCATTTTCACCTTTATTCGGGCATCCTCAAGAACAAGTTTTTCGACTTCTTTAATGCTTTCTCCCGTACAAGCAGTAGCCGGGGCGCCGGAGCGGGGGTCGTCTTCAATGCTCTCTCTGCCTCTCTTGAACTCACTTGACCACTTTTGCACAGTTGATAATGAAGGTGCGGAACCCTGGTAAACAGCCACCATCTCTTCATGAATAGTTTTTTGACTTTTTCCTTACTTAGTGAGAAATTTAATTACAGCGCGATGCTCAATTTTCACCATCATCGTCTCAGTTGCCATTATGATTCTGTTTAACTAGAGATAAAACGCGAATTAATAATCATATTTATATGAAATTTTACATGAATGCACTAAAATAATAGTATTACTTGATAAATAAGTCAATTTATATATACAATCACAGCTTCACCCCGATACCGAGAATATGTTGAACGCCCCTCGTAAACCATATTCTGTATTTAATGATATCTCTAACGAAAAACAAGATAATATTACCAATTATTTTGCTTATGGTGGACACAATAATATTTCTTTTTTTTATCTATGTCAAACGTACTCAAAAATTCCGAAGCAATTAATTAAAGATACCGCTAACTATATAATTTTATTTAAGCAAGATAAGACTAATACAAAGCATGTATTTGATGACGGAAAGAACAGTTCAGTTTTTTGGTTATTGAAAAAGAACATGCAACCAATGATGGAAGATATAAAAAAATGCTTGAAGGTGCTTTTCAATTAATTAAATAAAACACATTTTCATATTTATCTCCATTTATCTTGAAAAGTTTTATATTCTGTATTATATGTATTAAATACCTTATCTAACAAATTTCTATGTTTATACAGGGTGTCCCAAAAATCAACGTCAAACCGGAAACGGGTGGTAGGTCAAATGGTGTTGGTTATCATAAAATTATAAAAAAAAAATCCGAGTCATATACTTTTTAAATCGTTGGCACTCAAAAAAAATTTATAAATCTGACACCCTGTGACGATCTTTCAAGTGCTGTGACCGCAAATCTTTGCGTTTCTTAGATTTTTTTTCTGTCACGTAACCCTGAGTAACTCTTCTGTAAATTACGGTCCAAAATTGAAACATAACTATATCGGTTTTAACTTAAATATTGTTTTTTGTCCATCCATGAATCTGAATATCATTAATCATCCAAGTTGAACTGACTGTACTGACAAAAAAATTTACTATGCCATTTTGGCAAGTAACTTTAAAAGATGGCGTATTTAGTCTGGATTCCAAAATGGTATGACACTTGCTAGACTAACGCTTAATTGAGAACAAAAAAAAATATTTTGTTTAAGATACCCGATTAATAGTTAATTCTTTTTAATAAGTTAAAATGCGTACCAAGTGTGAGCGAGATAGACAGTGACGCCGTGATTGAGACGGATAAACACGCCATTTTGACTAGTGTGAGTGCAACAGATAGAGATGCCACCCTTGTCATTTTATTTCATTTTTTTCCCATCACAAAGCACACAGAAAACTATGTTCTCTTGGTGTATACTCTCAGGATCGCTTTATACAACTGTCATTTGTTGCACGACTAAACGCCATCTACCGATCTTGTGTCTTGCAACAAATGTTCAAACTGTTTGCCCCCAGCGTCAATGCAAGCTCTACATCTTCTTATAAATGATCTGGTAATAAGACGGGCATATCTTCTGGAGTTGGTTTTTTCTACCTTCTACAATTTTTTGGCGCAGCTTGTTTAAATTTTCTATCGGCTTAGAATAAATTTTTTCTTTTACTGCTCCCCAGTAAAAAAAAATCGAGTGGATTTAAATCAGGTGAACAGGCTGGCCACGAAATTGTACTAGACCGCTCTATCCACCTGCTTGACGTTGATTTTTGGGACACCCTGTATAGCTCATTAATTCCAATATTTAAATTTTGTAATTTGGTATAGTTTAAGACTAAATATCCTAAATATCGTAATTCACATGCATAGTTTTCACTAATCTTAAATTCTTTATAAATATTTTTCATTGTATTTTTACAATGTATGTTTACTTTGAAATGTCTATTATTATTTTGTGAATGCAGTTTTCTAGCAAATTCTTCTAATTGTAAATCTAAGTAACAATTAATATAAAAAGTATTGTTTTTATTTTGCAGTAATAACTTACTCGTATTTGTCTTACGTAATTTAGTATAATTATCATCCATATTTTCTTTTCTTAAATTGTCAATACTTTCATTATCTGTCTTAAGATTTAATTGAACTGGTTTAGATTTTTCCAAAAAAATTGTTTCTAATAACTCATCTAGTTCAAGAACAGTCCAATCTTTTATTTCTTTTTAAGTATTTATTTTATCACTATGTATCTTCATAGAGGAATTTTTTAAAATCATTTTTTTACTTTTAAATCGAAACCCTCAGAAATATAAACTTCTTTATGTCTCTTTAATTTTTTAGATTCCATCCTTGAATTTATAAAATTTGCAAATGCAAGTATGTCTTGAATAACTTCTTTATATTTCTCATTATCAGATTCACATTCTGTGTCTTCACAATTCATCTGCATAGCTTGATCGCGTTGTTTTTCCTCAGAAGTCATCTAAAAAATTAAAAAGTCATTAAAAACCCCACAAAAAAAATTACATTTGTACGTATATACCAGCTTACGAAGGAAAAATTGAAAATATTATTTTCTCCGATCTTTCCTTTGCTACGTTCACTTTTTTTCTAATGCAATGACACATACTTAATACGGTTTTGTTACAAAATTTATTCACCGATGACCTAGATCATGAAATTAATAAAAGCTTTTCTATTCTTATGAGCTTTATGAAAGCTTTTATATTTTTAACTTCCAACCTTGTTCCCCCGAATAAAGCGGTCAACTATCGCTTCTATATGGAGCTATTTAGCTCCATTGGTTAAATGTTCGAACATTTAAGAAGCTAACATTTTGTGGTTTCGAATCTCGCCTGGGACTCTCCTTTTGGAGAGTCGTTTTTATTTATGACAGGTACTTACAAGAATAATGAATTAAGTCTTTTGTGAGGCACTCAAATTATAAAAAATAAAATATTTGTAGTTTAATTAGAATTTCCAGTCATAAACTGTTCTCAAACCTGGTAAAAAAACGCAATTAGAATATTCAATCCAACTTTTTTTATATCAAAAAAACGTGTTAGAAAAGTTTTATGTTAAAAAAACGTGTTAGAAAATTTGTATGTTAAAAAATTTAAAAAATTAACTTATAAGTCAAAAAAATG
The DNA here is from genome assembly GCA_949129095.1 of Volucella bombylans. Classification (NCBI taxonomy): domain Eukaryota; kingdom Metazoa; phylum Arthropoda; class Insecta; order Diptera; family Syrphidae; genus Volucella; species Volucella bombylans. Next base: position 244,262,942 of record OX422140.1, read on the forward strand.
AGATAAAATTGACTTATATGTCAAGCAAATGATATAAAATTGGCTTATATGTCAAAAAAATGAGTCAGAAATGTGTTAAAAATGAGATAAAATGAACCTGCGCTCAATCCTGGAGATTACATACTACTCTCTTCTTGTTCGGATAATAGAAGTTGTTCCCGATCACCATCTAAGTTGAATATTAGACGTCTTCGCCTTTAAACATTATGCTGAAGTGATCTTACAATTTCACTTTCACGTTCACCAATTTATTTGCAACTTCAAAATATTTGTATGGGTACAAATGATAGAACAGTACAATTGCTTTATTCAATACAATTACAACTCATAATCCAATCTATTATCTCAACCATTTTCACTTTTATTTACATTTAGCTTAAACCACTTAATCACTTCTCTTAATTCACACTTCAAATTCAACTAAAAACTGCCTTCCATATTTTATACTCCTTGACATATTTTGAGAACAATCCGCGCCATCCAGTGTCCCATACAATTTCCATTTTGCTAGAAAGCACGATCCCTTTTTCCATTCACCAGTGGTTGAAGCTTCTGCTTTTCAAGTATCGAAATCTTCTGCTATGGAGATATAGATGACGCTGATCACATTTAAATGGATATATATAGTCCTATAGAATCGTTCGACAATTCCATCAGATTGCCTTTTTTATTCCCAGATATTGGCACACTGTTTGGAAGACTTTTGGTCTTGGACCTTGATCAGAGTGTAGTTCTATTGGAACCCCACATCTGCTTACGCAGTTGTTGACTATCTCTTCTGCTGTGGTCTTAGCCTCTTGATTTGGGACGGAAAACACTTCAAGCTACTTACTGAAGTAATCCATGGCCACGGGGTTGCATCGATTGTCATTAAAGGTTTAGGGAAGCGGCCTAGCTATGTCGAGGGCTATTCGTTCGAATGGTGCTCCGACATTATATTGTTGCATTCGTCAATGTGTCTTTACTCTTGGGCTCTTGGTAGCCGCATACCTTATGCACTTTTTGCACAAATTCCCGACTTTTGTTTAGCGCTTAGTCAAAATAAAATCTCCCTTACCTTTTCGAACGTCTTGTTTATTCTCAATTGGTTTAGATTCCGTCATGTATTTCATGGAGTACTTGGCTGACTCTGGACCTTAGTATGATTAGCTGCATACGAAATGTTGTTCCATCTGCAGTTTCCCATTTTCTCTTCAGCTAACCATCTTGCACACAAAGCGAGTCCCACTGTACCCTGTATGCCTTCAGAGTTTGGCTCCGGTCTGATATCTGCTGCTAGCTTGGCTTTTCCTCGTGATCATTACAGGCCTATATTGGTTCAATGTCATTATCTGCTTGTTTGGAGGAAAGGATTTTGTCTATACTCCAACACTCTATTGACTCAGTCCTGATCATTTGAATAGTGGCCTGTTCTTTCACTCCTTTACGGTTGCAGTGTTCGCATTTTACTCCGCACGGTCGACGAGAGAGAGCATCAGCATTTGAGTGGAGTTGCCTTTGCTGTGTTGCACTTCAAAGTCGTAGCCCTGCAACTGCTCGATCCATCTTGCAACTTGGCCTTCAGGGTTCCTAAATGGAAGTAGCCATTTCAGAGCTGAGTGGCCTTTTGGCCATAGAGGTACTTATGGATTTGCTTCGTAGCCAGAGTTAGAGCCAGAAGCTCTCGACGAGTACCTTGCTGTAATATGTGACCACTTTCTCTTGACCATCATGAACCTAATATATCAAATTTCTTTTAGATTTTCGCGATGCTCTTCGAACGTCTTGCCTATGACGATTACGTCGTCCATATACACTAGGCTGGTATTCCAAGTGAGTCTTTGCAATGTTCGTTCCGTTAGTCGCTTGAAGGTGGCCGGAGCGTTGCATAGTCCAAATGCCATCACTGTAAACTGCCACAGACCACTTCTTGTTGTGAAGGCAGTTTTCTCACAATCCGTATGATTTATCTCTACCTGCCAGTAACCGCTTTTTAAGTCAAGAGTTGAAACCCATTTCACTCCAGAAAGCGTATCCAAACTGTCATCAATTCTCGGAAGTGGGTAGCTGTCCTTTTCGGTGACATCGTTGGAACGTCGGTAGTCTATACAAAACCTCGTGCTGCCGTCTTTCTTCATCACGAGGACCATTGGAGTAGCCCACGGACTCTACGATTCTTCAATCAGACGCTCAAATTTCATCTTCGATACCATTTCGGCAACTTCTGTTTGCTTTGACAATGAAAGACGCCTTGCAGGTTGACGGATTGGTCGGACGTCTCCGGTATCAATGTGGTATTGAACAAATTGCGTAAATCCATATTCTCCGTCTTGTATAGCAAATACTCACCGATTAAATTTTCTGCTAGGATTCACTGCTCAAAAAATTTTCTCACTATCTCCCATTTTATTACCTTTACACCAATGTCCTTGGATTTAGTATCCTTACGTTGACCATGCAAATATAATCTGTAGCTACTAGGACCACCTTCCACTTTTTCCCAAACAATTGCTTCCGCTGAAGGCTCTCTTGGCCGTCAACTCCTGTTCCCAACGACTGATGAATGGGTTGACAGGCTTCTATATAGCTGTTTCTGCCGGTTTCTTCCTCTATTTGCTTGTTCCCGAAATGAGGGCAGCTTTTTCATCGTACCGGTTCTTTACACTGCCTTTGAAGATAACCCATTTTATTGCAGTTCTAGAAGCGCATCTTCGCCTATCCCGTGGAGTATCTCGTTTCTCGGCACTAAATCTTGCGCAGGAGCATTCAACAGATGCTAATTCCCTGACGAAATGTGTTCCCTTGCAAGGCTGATTGACTTCTTCCATCGCCAGAGCGATGGCAAGGGCTCCAACAACGGTTCTTTCCACGGCCATCCTTACTGCTGACTATAGCTTCGAATCTGCAATTCCCCTGATGAATGCGTCATTTGCCATTGCGTCGATAATATCCTGGCCAGCGGTGGGGTATGATGTATATATAATATATAATATACCAGTGTACTCACTTCTGCTTGGAGTTGCTGCAGTGTTTCTCCTCGTTGCTGGGTTTGGCTTTGCAATTGGACCTTGTAAACCTCCTGCATGTGGCTATCCCCAAACCGTTTCTCGATAGCCTGTACTAAAGTCACATAATCTGTATGATTTGCGATATATAATAATAATAATAATAATAATAATAATAATAATAATAATAATAATAATAATAATAATAATAATAATAATAATAATAATAATAATAATAATAATAATAATAATAATAATAATAATAATAATAATAATAATAATAATAATAATAATAATAATAATAATAATAATAATAATAATAATAATAATAATAATAATAATACCTGTTAGAAACGCTTAAGATTCACGGTGTAGAGCCCAAACTGATATCCTTCTTCGGAGATGCCATGAACCAGTGGAAGACTACTGTTAATGTAGGTGGAATAAGAACAAGGGAGATTTGCATAAAAACATGAATTTTCCAAGGTGACTCATTCAGCCCTTTATGATTTTGCCTTAGTCTTGCTCCACTAAGCAGAATCCTTAATGAATCATCGGATGGATATCGTATCAAATCCGGCGATCTACAGAGTAACATCACTCATTTCCTATACATGGATGACTTAAAGTTATTTGCAAGGTCCAGACAACATCTTGCTAGCCTGCTCAACATAGTCAGAAACTTCAGCAATGATATTCATATGAACTTCGGATTCGACAAATGTAAAGCAGTTGAAATGGTTAGAGGAAAGCTAGTGCGAACAGAGGGATTCACTTTTGATGATGGGTTAATAGCAGTGTTGGGGGAAGAAGAGAGCTACAAATATCTCGGCCTCCAAGAAATGCGTGGAATTCAACATAGCAGGATGAAAGACCACATCAGGACTCGTTTTAATGACAGAGTGAAGCGGCTATGTAAAACCAAGCTAAACAGTGGTAACCTCATAAAAGCCATCAACACATTTGCTGTCCCTGTGTTAACATATTCCTTCGGACTCATAAAGTGGAGTCAAACTGATCTGGAAGACATTGAACGTAATCTCAGATCCTTGTTGACATCTTACCGCTATCACCACCCAAGAGCGGCAGTACAGCGTGTTTATCTTCCCAGAGATGAAGGAGGTCAAGGAGTAATAGACATATACAGTCAACACTTTGTGCAAGTTGATCAACTGCGACGATTTTTCTCCGAAAACCGTGCGAACAACCACAGATACAATATTCTAATGCAACTGGATACAAATTTCACACCACTGAAATTGGGTGACTCGGAGTTTCAACCGAGCAACAACATCCGCACGGCTCCCAATATTATAGAAAAATGGAAGTGCAAACCAATCCATGGGAAATACCCTCATCAGCTGAGTGGGCACGGAATAAGCAAGGAAGCTTCAACGATCTGGCTGCGCAGAGGTCAACTGTTTCCTGAAACAGAAGGATTTGCTATCGCTATTCAAGATGGTATTGTCGCTACAAAACAATACCGACGGGCAATCTTACACGAAGACATAGACAATTTATGCCGACGATGCCGACAGGAGATAGAATCCATTGACCACGTAATAAATGGGTGTATAACTTTAGCAAACCACGACTATCTCAAACGGCATAATGATGTAGCTAAAATCATACACCAAGAGCTTGCCATGAGATGCAAATTCATCGAAAGAAAGAAACCATACTACCAGTATGAAACACATGAGGTTCTAATCGACTCCAACTCTAAATTGTACTGGGATCGAGCGATGACTACTGATCATACAATACTAGCGAATAGACCTGACATAGTGTGGATCGATAAGACCTTGTGAAACGGATATATCTTGGATATAGCAGTACCGCTTTCTATCAACATCAACAGAACATATGGAGAAAAAATCGGGAAATATGTTGAACTGGCACGTGAGATCAAACAACGAGAAAGGCTGAACCAAATACGGGTGGTCCCTATCATTATATCCAGCACAGGAGTAATCGAAGAAGCTGTTGTTGACGAGCTGAAAAAATTAAAGTGTGAACATCTTGTGCACGAAATGTCAAAGGCAGTTATCCTGAACACATGCAGGGTAGTTCGAAAGTTCCTGGAGCAACCATAATAAAAGTGCCGATACGACTTGCAAACTGTAACTGCCGTCGTACTCGGTGTAAATGGACCCCAGCTCGCGCG